>JAAVTG010001032.1:0-60791 GCA_011947345.1 Phytophthora quininea
TTGCGGGTGATCTTGCTGTAGAGCACCAGGTTGCCCTTTGGGTTCCACAGCCAGCAACGAGCCTTCCCTTGACCACCGAGCAAACGTCGGGTCTTTGAGATTCGTGTCCAGGCTCAGAGTCGAGCGGGTGCCATTGTCCCAGAGAGGGACGACGCTGCTGCCCTGCTGGATGATGGCGAGGGTGCTGCCTTCTGTGTCCCATTCCAACGCGAGAACGGGCGCCGTCAGATCCAGTCCGATCTCGTCGTGCTGCTCTCCTTGGCGGTCGAAGATGTGGACCAGCCCGTTCTTGCCAGCCGTGGCTAGGAATGTGCCGTTCGGATGCCACGCGAACACGACGGGCCCGACGCCGTGGAACTTGGACGCCAATTTGAACAGCTTCTTCATGGCACCGGTCGGTCTGTCGGATTCAGGAGTGATCGAGGCGTCTCTTCATGTGCAGATCTTCGGGTCCAGCTATTTTGTTTCCGAGTGGCGGTGGCCACTTCCAGCAATTGCAGTCGACGATGATCTCGTGACTCAGCTCAGCACCGTGGCGAGCCAGCTGGACATCGACGAAATCTCCAGGAGTGAACGACCCTGCCATGGGTAGAATTAGTTGCCACAATGGATAGAGTTGGGGGTTCGTACCAGGCCAGAAATCGGTCGACATGCTTGAGCTGGAGATGATTCCGAGGGCCTTGTAAGCTTCAGCCACCTGCAGAAGGAAACGTATCCGTGACAACGAAGGAATTTGACAACTGGTCGTAGGAAATCGCACCAACTCGGAGCAAAAGAATCTGGACCGAGATGGATCGGCTTGACTTGCATGCAGAATTCTCAAGACGCTCAGACCGTACGCGAGTCCGTTCACCTGCCACCGGCCGTGAGAATGAGGAACCGATAAGCTGCTGGCCCTTACCTCTGAAGTGAAGCGGTCGAGGATGTCGTTCACAACAGCTCGGGATAGCAGTGGCGTGTGGAGCTTCCGTAATGCGACGTATTGAACGTGGTAAGACGCGTATGCCAGCAATCGACCGATCTGGTGGTCGGAAACAAAAGCTTTAGGTATTTGGCCGTAAGAACAAATTGTGATCGTACCAGAGGAAAGAGAGTGACGCCGTCACCCGTTGCCTCAAGCAGCTGTAGGCCTGTTCCTTCGCGCGGAGGTACAACGATGGCCACGTGATCCCATTCGGACCTCGTCATCTGCAAAAGACGACGCCTGTCAGTAAAACGAAAGCGCACGGAGAAACCTCGTGGACAAGTTCTTGCCAGTCGCTGTAACAGGCTCGCGTTGGCTCGACCGTTGAAGAGAATCAAGTCTCCTGGCTTCGTGTAGAACTCCAGCACTTGAAGGTGAAGAACCTGCCGTGGGATGCCTCGCATTACAATGTGGTCGATGTAGGTTGTCGAGAGAGCTATCCAGTACAACAAATTAATCCCATACTTCATTTTTCGAATCCTCAAAGTCCACGCACCACCCAGAAACGAAAGCAGAGGGACCGAGTCTTGAGCTTCGTCGATCATTAAAACCCCTTGAAGATAGGTCTGCAGCTGGTACTGTCGCCGCTGGGGCGAGAAGCTAGGCCTAATTGCTGCTAGCCTGTACAGACAACGCATGGGTCATCTCTGAGGAGAAACAAGCAAGGAACCTGTGCAATCGCCAGTACCATTTTGCCGTCGGAAACGAAGGCAAGTAGTTTTCAGGAAACAACGCTGTCAGCCGGTTGTGCAGCTCTACGAACTCTCGATATCTTTTCGCAACACGCCACGTCAACTCTCCAAGACAAACTTGCATCTTGAACACCTACGCAACATCAAAACAATACGTCGATAAATGTCTTTGGGGGTTCGAGATGTCAGCGAGATACGCACCACGTATGGGCGTTCTACCATCGGTTGTAGGACTTCGTTGGCGTAGATTTTGACATCGAATCCTGTAAAGCTTGTTATGTCGATCTTTCCAAGAGCGAAACTATAGCTTGAGATCTGTCGCGTCACGAATGGAGGAAGCATTGGCAGTGCCTGAGCAATAAATTGGGAAATGTTGTGGTGTTCCATGTCCAATGAAATAATGTGCTTTAGCCGACACCCGCAGCCGCAACCGCTGCTGCATCCACATCGTGCGCACATAGTGAGCATCAACGAGTATGAGTCGTCGTCTCTAGTGTCGACGTCTGAAACCACGAACTTCGCCACAATGCAGCGTTGCTCTTTGGTTAGTGAGCTGTTAATCCTCAATTGTAAGTCTGGATGGGGTCTGGTAGTTGCCACGACAACGACTTTTGTGTCGGCCCCTTCGCCCTCGATTGCACTTCTTAGAGCTAGATATCCCTGTACGATTCGCTTGACCTGAACGAGCGGCAGTTTGTGCAGAACCAATCGCAAATGATCAACGTTGGGGTGAGAACAACATGTCGATAAAGTCAAGTGATCGATTCGGGAGCTCGCGCTTCATAGCAATCGAGCTCGTTGAAAACGTGTTGACTTGTAGTTCCACGTCAACCTCGCAAACCGGCAACTGCATGCTACACCAGTCAGACCAAAAGAAAAAGACATCTCCTCACTACTGACCTCCTTTCCCAGCGAGCACCACGAGCATTGAGACCTTGCATCAGCATCCATATTGCCGTCGTTTCGTGCTAAAAGTCGGAGCTGGAATGCTGACAAACACACACACACACACACACACACCAGCGACCTGATGCCATCGTCTCTATTTGTTTTAGTTTTCCATCGAGTTTCTGAATGCGTCCGCATCGGCAATCGCATCTACCGCCAGGATGCTCGCGCACTCTTGGTTCTGCCGTATGCACTGGGCGTCGACGTTTTCCTTGTACTGTGAGTCGCAGTCGAGCTAATATCCATGTAGTCGGTCGAATGCATTCGGTAGGACGACGTCCTGAGGTCGATTGCAGTTCGGGTCAAGTCGACTTTCTTGCTCTGCAGGAGGTCTTTCGTCTCCACATCCTTTCGTCCGCGCGGAGGTGCCGTTCGAGGACGCGTAGGAGCTGACTGGGACTGTTGGGCCATCGGGTCACTCAAAGAGCGACGTGAGCTTCCCGTGAGGATGTTGCTCCCACGGCTGCGATTTGAAAAGGACGACGATGAGGATTGAGGAGGAAGGTCGACGTTGAAAAACACGCGGCCTGGAGCTGCGGCTGTCGATGACGATGAGCGCGCCGTCGAACCGGAGGTTGATCTCCAGTTTTCTTGCCCAAGCCTTTTGTCGCTGGTTTAATCGATGACGTTCCACCCAAGATGGCCCCGGAACTGTTGCTACGCCCATTCGTTGGAAGTGACACGCGCTTGGAAGACGTCGAAGTTCGAGCAGTAGCCGGGCCACTGCTTGATACGCGTCTCGGACGAGAGTTGATGGACGCCAGCGTCTGACGCAGGTACCGAGGGTTGGAGTTCATCGAGGTCTCTTCAGGCATGAATTCCAGCTCCTCGCGATCGCTGAACGTCGATGGAGAGGTGGACGCTTCGTCCTCGAGCACTACAGTCCTCTTCGGCGCCGAGAACGAGTGGAATCGCTTATTGTTTTGCCCCAATCCTGCGTCAGCAGCCATGGGATCCGACAGATCAAACTGCATCTCGTTTTGTTCCATCAGTTGACTTCTTGCCCGGGCTTCAACTGCGGCACTTGACGGCGCATAATTGGCGAGGTCGGCAAAGGCGACTCGGGTTGCAATTCCAACTTCTGGTGACATGTCCTGCTGAGGAGAATTGCCAAGAGGAGAGGCGTTAGAGTATTCAATACGCAGCAATATCATTACAGTCTGGCACGTGCCTTTTGCTTGGTTTGCTGGACAAGTGCTGGCGTGGGGTCCATTAAATCGATCCACCCATTTGCCTAAAAAAATAACGTTTAACATGTTCAAAGGCGATTCCAATGCGATACATACAATAACTTGATACTCACCGCAGTCATCTTGCTGTATGAATGATTTGGTGGCCTCTCCGGTCGAATCAGGAGCGAGGGGTACAATTTTCTCTGTTCAACATAATGAAAAACATTAGACAAGTATGCTTTCGTTCACCAAGCATTTTAGCGTACCATTTCAGGGACCTGATCGATCCAGGTCAAGCCGCGCCTATTCCCATTGTTCCGTCGACGATCCACTGCGCCACTTGCATCGGGTGACGAAACGCAATTCAAAAACGTGTGAATGAGCACAATTTCATCTGTTCTCGGGTCGACGCCGTGAGTGCTCCATTCATACAACTGCCGCTCGGTCGCACGACTCGCGTAATTTTCTTGGATCTGCGCTTCAAGCGAGCACAGTTGGTCGATGTAAGACTCGTGCAGCTTCATATCCGACCGCTTCGTCATAACAAACTCGTGGGCCTTGTCGAGGCCCCAGCAGTACTTGACCATCAAGTACCCCACCATTATACTTGGACTGCGATTGACACCGTTCAGAGAGTGCACCAACACGCTTTCAGTCCGCTCGAGCGCTCGGTCAATCAACTGAATTAGGTGCATGAACTCGCGGTTCTTCAGGTCGAAAAAGGGTCGGCGAAGCACATCCTCCAGGTCGCACGGGGTGTACGACAAACCGAGACTCTGCTGAAAGATATTTGGCACTTGCCGGGGAACGCAGTTGATGATGTGCATGATCCCGTTCAATTGCAGGAAGTCCGCGTCCTGGGCAGCATCCATATCGCCCATAAAGAGTCCATCCTTGATTTTAGACGACATGGCGTACGCTCACACGTTTCCTTTCGCGGTCGGTCTTCACCTTGCAACTCACGACGGAGTGGAAGAGTGAGATCAATAAAAAGCTGGATGATGCCCCCAAAATACCTCATCACGGAGTAGTGAAGGGTGAAACACGATCGCCACGGTATTATTAGTGAAGTCCAGAGCTCTCAAAGATAGGACTGCAGCATCGCTTGGTTCGCCTTGTCCACGCTTGAGTCAATTCGAAATGGAATTTTCTCCACCTCGGCGAACCCCTCCTTCACCTACACGCAGCCCATGTCAATGCTCCGATTCAAAATGCAAAGCAGCAAAACGTTGTACCGTTGGCGGCACGGAGTTCTTGTAAAACCCATGAATGGCGACCTCCGGGATCTTTTTCTGCTCCGTCAACGACCTGAATGTATTGAGGTGCATCGACAGCGGCTTCTCGATATCCATTTCAAAGCATCGGATCGGGATTTTCTGTAATCAATATGGCCAGTAAAGATGTCAGTACCTCGACCACCGTCAGCAGCAACTCAATAGCCACGATGATTGACGCACGTGTTGCTGTGCGATAGTGAGCCATTCCTTCCGAGTTCGTGGGTCGCGATTTGTGTTATCGACGGCCACGCTCTTCTTTGTGCAAGTGCTTCGAGGCACTTCTTCTTACAGTTGGCAGCAGTGCGAAGCTCGTCCTGGCTGATGATGACATACGAGCTCAAGCGTGTCCGAGCGAAAAACGATTTCCCAGAAGCTGGTGGGCCAACTAACACGACCATTTCTTGGTCAGAGCTAGCATGTAGAGCAGACCTATCATCCATATCATCAATAACGATGGACTTTGGGTCAAAGCCGAGTTCCCACGTGTCCGGACGCGTGTGAATTCGCTGCTTGGATCCCAAGAATAACTCCTCGGGCGTGAAAAAGCGAATTCCGAGGTTCAGCGCGAACTTGTAGTCCGTGGCAGCAAAGTCTTTCGGTCGCCCCGCAATTTTCGGTCGGCCTGCAGCGTCGCCGCAATAGAAGCTCTTCTCCTTATCGATAGCTTCCTCCCCTTTCTCACCCAGCAGCTTTGCCATCTCCTGCCACGCCCCAACTCGCGGTTTGCGCATCATGTCGCTCTCTGTTCCCAGGAACACCATCATGGGCAGCTTGAGCGCACGAATGATCGTTTCCAACTTGGTCTGCACTTCCTCGGCCGACACATTTCCCTTGGCGATGCCGTTCTGGTTGGAGAAGATCACGAGCGTGAATCCGTCGTTCTTGAGCTGCTTGAGCTTGTCCTTGACCAGCGTCGGGTGGAACCACTTCCAATCGTCCTTGTCCTTGGCGAACCTCTTACCGCTCTTTGTGACGATGAGGGTGCCGTCTAAATCGAAGCCTGCGATCTTGACCTTGTCCTGCTCTGCTCCGTGCTGCTCCCTGGCGTCCAACATGTAAAGAGACTTGTGCTCGATCTTCCACGGTCTCAGCTGCGGCTGCGGCAGCTCCTCGTCTGTCTTGATTGTGGCAGATGTAAAGAATCCCGCAGTCTTCTGCCTCTTCGCTGGTGGCGTGTCGGCGGTCTTCGTCCCACTGGTCTCGTCCTGGGCCTGGGCTGCCTGCAGCTCCACCAGTTGGTAGGATTCCGTGGCCAGTCTCCGGTTCTTCTTGACGCTGTCCTGGACCCACGTGGACTTGAGGATATCCGCTCTAGGGAAGCGCTGTCTCAGTCCTAGCAGCATCTTTTGACTTGGATCTCCCAGCACCAACACCACGCCCACTCCGCGCTGCTCTGCGTCCTGCTCGGCCACCACCTCCGCGCCGTGTGTCTCCAGCAGCTTCTTGAGCGCGTGGGTCGCGTCCTCATCGCGCTGCGGCGTCAGTAGAGCCACGTCCGCCGCGAACAGAAGCCGCTTGAGGAAGGCGTCCATGACGTTAGGTTAAAGAAAATCGGACTGGCATAATGTAGCCAAGTGAAAAAGTTTAAATTTTTCTTGCTTTATTGGATTCCAGATGGCCACGGGGCTGGAAAAGGCAGGGCAACGATGGCGCTTGCTGTCCTGCAGCCCGCAGTAACATTCCGTCCGTGACAGCCAGTGGCTGGTGCATCCGTAGATCTGTCAGGTCTCAAGTGACGGCAGTCTGAAGCGCACTCGCCCATTCGAACTCTGTGGAGAGCTGTGGGCGTTGAGTGGATAACGCCGCTTGGTCGCTGCGGTCGCTGCTGCTGTTCACTGCTCATCTTCTCCGGGCTCTCCGCGCCTGTTTCTTCGCGTCGGACGCGAACCGGTTCTCGGTCCGTCGGCGGCGAGACCAGTCTTCTCTGCGCCGGAAGCCGGGCGCTTGTTTACACGTCGTAGTCCGTCTCGGGGAGACGCGAGTGGCCGCTCGTCACTTCGCTCTAGTCGGCGCCGTGGGGAGGGGAGGAGACCAAACCGAACCAGACCAGCGCAGAGCCTTGAGGGACATTCAGCCAACAGGAAATGCCACAGCCGCAGGCTCGCGGCAACAGCGCAATGGCCAAGTTCGACCCCAGCATGTCCAGAGCCTGGCAGCTCGACAACCGATGCGGCATGTGCGGCCACAGCTTCGGTTACCTCAACCCCAGACACCACTGCAGGAGCTGCGGCATGTCGGTCTGCGGCAAGCACTCTAGAAACAAAGTGGTGATCCCGTCGTCGCTGTCCAAAGTGCCGCAACGAGTATGTGATCACTGCTACCCTACCTGCATGAGAGGAGGGGTGGCCAAAGGAGCAGGAGCAGCGAGATCAGATGCAAGAGCAGCGTCGGCACAAGCTCGGCCACGAAGAGATGCGTCGCCTCGATCGAGGAGAAGACACACACTGGAGCCGAGACCGTCTCGTGAACGCGATCGAACACGCAGTCCAAGAGGGGTTCTAGGATGAGGCAGATGGACTCGCCCAGGAGAGATAACAGGACGTGGAATGGCGACGATGACTGCGACGAAAGGAGGCGCATTGCGAAGCGTCCCGTGCAGTCAGCGAGAGAGCGACCCAGGGAATCAGGAGGACGAGACCAGTCCAGGGAGTTGAGGCCCGTGTCATCGCGTGAGCGTCGCATCATGTCCCCTCACGCATCGCCCGCTCAAAAGAGCGCCGACGCCTTGCCAATGATGACCCTCTTCGTCAGCGGAAGCAAGACAGGATGCGTAGTCCTGCACCCAGTCTTGGCAAAGAGGAAGCAGCAAGCCGTCCGAGCCGTCGACATGCCGTACCGAGGCCTCATCGACGACGCTGAGTCATCTGTACGCCGACTTCAATGCCGAAAAACACAGGGAGAAGACATCGGCGAGGAAGGCGCAGCCCAGACCTCGTAAGGAAAAGGAGGAAGAAGAGCGTCGCGACTCGTCCTTCTCGATTTTTAGCCTGACGTCCGGTCCTGGAGATGTCGATCCGTTCGACGGTCCCAGTGCAGCTCAAGCACAGAAAGCCAAGGAGAGGAAGAAGAAAGAGGAACCAGCTCCGCGTCGACCACAAAAATCCCGTACGGTCAACGGCACACGACCATCTCTGGAGAAGAAGAAGGAGCTCGATTTTGGCGCTTCCTCTAGCAGCGTGACGAGCTTCGAAGTATCGGCGATCACGCAAAAGTATCTGAAGGCGCCGCCCAAGATGGAGCCAATGCAGACGGATCTCAAACCGATGGAAGAAGATGAAGAAGAGTCAACCCGTTCTGCTAAACCCCTCACGAGTGCGAGGCATCGCAGTCCGGTCGCACCGCCGAAAGCTCGCAAGCATGACAACAAGATTCGCGGCGCATATCCTAGCTCTCGTGCATTGCCACCGTTTCGCCAACGACGCGATCCTCATAAGAACGATGACCTCCATGAATTCAGATCAAGCAGCGAACTTGGCGATTCCCTTAAAAGCTATGGTGATAGGAAACCCTCTCGAAATAGTGGAGATAAGTCATCGCGGACGTCTTCTATCTCGGACGACGAGGAGCTGAAAAGGGACCAAGGCTCACTGAGGAGCGGCAAACGCTTCAGTGATGACGAGTGCTTCAGCAATCCCGACGACAAGACACTTGCCAATTTGATCTCCGCCTCCAATCGAGCAAGCCGGGAGCTGACAGTCAAGGCTCGCGCTAAAAGAGCTGACATCGCAGGGATCGGTCCAGCTTCGAAGGAACCGACAAAACCGACGTACCAACTGACCAAGAGAGATCGAGACGTCATGCAGCAAATGTCAGAACTTGAAGTGCAGGTGCTGAAGCAACAAAAGGAGCTCCCGGTCTTGCTGGAGAAATATCGGCAGGCGACACAGCGTGCGGAGAAGGCAAAGCTGGAGCTGCGCGAGTCGAGGGCCCGCGTGCTGCGATACGAAAAAGCGCACGCTGTGGTTTCGCGTGCTATTCGCACCGGACGACTGTACATGCAACAAAAGGAGTACATGGCCGCTATCCTGGAACTGATGCGCGCCACGAACATTGAGAAGTCGAATGCGACGCTGTGGTACATGTTGGCGGAGTGCCGCCTGAAGATCAGCCAGCCCGCCGCTGCCGAGGATGCGTGCATGACGAGTCTCAACCTACAGCCGACCGCCGCCGGCGTGGCGCTGCTGGGTCGCATCCTCTACGAGCGCGGACGGCACGACGAGGCCATTGAATGTTATTTATCAGCTTTGGGGCGTAGTGAAGACGTGGACGATGAGTAGAACGACGTAGTGTAGTAGTGTGCCAGTGCAACCCCCCTCCCCACAATAACCCCAAGAAATAAGAGCTGTTAACGGTACGAGCATGATGCTTGACACTCGTCCAAGAGGTGGCGTCTACAGATCGCCTCGATAATAATTGACGCAAACGCGCGTGGTGACGCCAAGCACTGCTTTTGCGCGCCTGAAAATTGCTCCAAAACCGCCTCTGGATGGGCTTCAACGACAGCATCCAGCGCACACGACCGTCTCTCTCAATTCGTATGTGATGGCGCTAAAGGCAACGCCATCAATGTCGCTCCTTGCGGCAAGTTGCCTTTCACTTCAACTTGAGAAAATCAGTTTCATAAAATTCGTTTCCAACAAAGAAAATCATTTTCAATTTGAAAACCGCGGGAAGTGATGAAGGCGATGGGCAAGGCTGACGGCACCGCGCCCAAGAAGCGTGGGCGGCCGCGCAAGACCGAGGCAGCGGCCCCGACCAAGAAGCGGCAGCGCAAGCGCAAGAGCTCGTGGGACTACGAGGACAACGACGGGGACGGAGATTTCCTGAACGACAGCGGCGGCGAGGACTCGGAGCCGCCCGTGGCCAAGCAGCCGCCTAAAAGCGCCCGGGACGGCCCCGCAAGGACCCCAAAGCCGAGGGGAAGACGACGGCAGCTGTTAAACGGAAGCGCACGGTCAAGAAGACGGCGGACAGTGACGCGGACGACGAGAACGAGGACCGAGAGACACTGGAGGACAAGCACCGCAGTCGCAGGGCCCAGTATGAGACGGACAGCGAGCGGCTGCTGCAGGAGGTGCGTGCGCTGGCGCTGGCCGAGAAGAAGACGCAGGAGAAGCTCATCGAGAAGCTCAAGAAAGACGTCACGACGCTGTCCAAGCAGGCCGAGGAGGAGCGGAAGCGACGGAAGAAGGAGGTGGACAGACTCGTGGCCGAGAGAATGCGCGAGTACGACGAGAAACAGCGCGACAGAGATGACGGGGACGTGGAAAAGAAGGCGCTGAAGATGCAGGTCAAGGAGCTGGAGGCGCAATTCGCGTCCTTCAAGAGGAGCACCGGACCGGACGACGTCGTCACGGTCAACAGCGCTGCTGCATCGGCGTCGATGGGTACGTGGTTGTACATTGAAAAGGTTGTGTAGTTGGTTGTCTTAATTGAGTTTGTTGGGTCCTCTGCAGCGATGAAGAACAGCGAGGCCATTATCCAGCTCGCCCAGGCGAACAAGTTGCTGGAGATGTATCGCCTGGTGACGAGCACAGACATTCAGTTGATCGAATCCGAAGAGGACGACCAGGACGACAATATTACTGACATTTCCTGCACGGCCACCGACTCGGCAACTGGGAACCAACTCAAGTTTGATCTGGCTGTTCCTGCCAACGTTTCGAGCGAGATTGACTATCTCCCCAGTGAAAACCCGCCGCCGAATCTCAAAGTGCCGAAATATTTTCAAGTGAGGATTTTATAATTTCCATGGGGGTATAACGCATCTAACCCGTGATGTGGTTGCTGTACAACAGGAGGATTTGAGCTTCAATAGATCCGAGATGACCAAGTTCATTCGGTCCATCCTGGACGTAGTGATTAGACAGAAGAAGGCTGGGGAGCTGGGGAAGTAAGGGCTGGTGAAGTATGCTCCGTCATCGAGACGTCCCCGGAGATTAATGCATCAGATATGCGTATTATTTGCGGTTGATTGGATGCATCTACTACTATGTGGTATCGCTCTACTCCTCCATCGGTTCCACCTTGGCCTGAGGTGGCGCCTTGCTCAACGCTTGGGATGTTGCCGTGTCAGTCGTCGTTCTCTCCGTTGCAGCAGCCACAGCAGCGTCTTTGACAGCTTGTGGGATCGCGCGGAACTGCTTGTATTCGTCCTTGGACAGCAACGACTCCTGAATCTCAGCAACCTCCACCTTCTTGGGCTGAATAATCACGAGGTATCCGTCGGACTGGTGTTTTTGCTTCAGCAGTTCCGGTTCCGTCTGCAAACGCTCGTTGACTTCGATCAGAGCGCCGCGGATGCAGCTGTAGAGTGTGAATTCCTTGCCGTTCTTGCACTTGATGACACACAGCACTGTGTTGGGCAGCATGAAGCGTCCTCCTTTCTTTTTTGCCCGTGACTCGACTCTCCAACACATTCTGTGTAAACTCGACGCTCTCGACCTCTTCCTGCATGACTGGATGGGACGCTGCAACCCCACGATACACAGTCGGTTCGAGTGCATGTGCACGTATTGGTCCTCCATCGTTTTGCCTTTCGTGTCGCACGAGAACATCTCGGTGTAGTAGCGCTCGATCATCGTTCCTCTGCGCTTGGAGGTCACTGCGCCAGCATCTGCCGTCTGGAACTGCTCCTCTGCTCGATGGATGGCCTGCTCCCGGATGAGTCTCCGCTGCGCTGCCACTGAGTGGGGCCCTACATCCTGGATCTCCTCTCTGCATCACGTTGGCGATTGATTAGTACACTACTGCTGGAGAGCTTTGCGCCATTGCACGCACCGGCCGTGGGCGTATTTGCAGTTGGGAAATGGGCAGCCTCCAGGCTTGTCAAAGTGCTTGCACAGGGCGCTCTTGCGCATGCGCTCGCGACGCTCCACGCGGCGCTTCTTGGGAGCTGGCGAGGATGGCGTGGAGGTTGTTGGTGCAGACGTATCTGTGATCGTCGTCGCTGGCGCAGGAGGCGCAGGAGCAGCAGCCACCGGCATCGTTGCCATGCTGATGAAAAAATGTTTTTGTCTCGACCAACCAAAAAACTTCAAATCGTTGTCTAGCAGAGGTGTGAGGATTGAGCTAGTAGATGGTTTAAAATGGCGTCGGTGGGGCGGGCTTTGATACAGACGCACTACGGAATTTCTCGGTACGGCGACACGTCGCGGTAGCAGGTGTCGAACACTTTTTCAATGCACTCGTCCACTTTGCCCTCGCACGCGCCGTTCTGCTCGATGGACAGCTTCGCTCTCCGTCGTGTGCACATCTGCGTACAGCACGACAAGCGATGGATCAATAAACGCTCGTACTGGGACCCACACGGACACATATTTTAATACCTGGTGCTGCTTGCTCACGTTGAAGTTCTTGCGGAAAAACTCGTACTTCCAGTTGCAGTCTCCGCTGAGCGCCGCCGCACGAATCTGCAACGAGACAGCCAACACAAACGAACCGTCAGTATGAACCGAGCACAGGTCTGCCAGCCCATTCGCCTGGCAGCCCCAGCCACCGACCTCACTGCAGGCGTGATGCTCGCAGTTGTTCCAGTCGATCTTGTTGCGGCAGTGGTCGAACGCGTGGATTAGCTCGTGGGCCATGGTGCGGTCCATCCACTCCTGATCCGGGATGTGGTTCTGGCACAGCACGACCTGCAGCAACAGCACCAGCAACAGTCAACCATCGTCTCCTCCCTCCTCTTCCTTTGTAGGGCACCGTCACCCACCCCAGGCTTGCCATTGTCATCCAGGTGGAAGCCACCGTTGATCTGTCCGTCGCAGTCTACGCTGGAGAAGAATCCGCTCTCCAAGGCGCAGCCCATCTTCTCCATCATGTCCACCAGGAACGAAACGCGTGGACCTGCTCGGATAAAACGTGTCAATTTCGGTCGAACGAGCGCCATCCTGCTCAGCGATGGATGTACATTTGGTCAGCGCCTTCTCGCGCATGTCCTCGCACTTCTGGTGGCGCTCCGCCTCTTCGTCCTTGGGCGCGGCCGCGCCGGCGAAGCTCTTCTTGAGCGCCTCCATTTGACTGGATTGACGATTGCCGTCCCCGTGGAAATCGATATTGACTTTCGAGAACCAACGTGGGGCTCTAATGAACAAGAGGCAACCAAAGGTGATCAAAAGGATGCGTGAATACGATTGCAATGGCCGATCGGGTAAAGTTCGGCGCTACATACTCGTCTAACGGAGGGCTGCGCAGCAGGACGCAAGTCGACGCTACCAAATGGGACTCGGTCCGTGCTGCAAAAAGCAGTCGAAAATCGACGCGCTGCCCATTTCTCTATTCCAGTTCCACGACGGCACCGACCGCCTTGAGCTTTTCGATAAGTTCGTCGGCCTCCTCCTTCTTCACGTCCTTCTTTAATGTACTGGGGGCGCCCTCAACGAGCTCCTTGGCCTCCTTCAGACCCAGTCCGGTAATGGCGCGCACCTCCTTGATAACCTTAATCTTGCTCTTGGCGTCGAAGCTGGCCAGTTTGACGTCGAACGCGGTCTTCTCCTCCTTGGCCTCCTCGGCAGCGGGAGCGGCACCTCCAGCAGCGCCGCCGCCGCCAAAGCCGACCTGGAAAGCGGACTCGGCGATGCCGAACTTGGTCTGCACAAATGAAAACAAGAGTTAGCCACTTAACTCAAGCAATGCCTAGATAACAGTCTGCGCAATGCCGACGTACCTGGATGGCGTGCGAGAGCTCGGCAATCTCCACCATGTTGAGGTCGAGGATCTGGTCCAGCACAGTCTGCACCTTGGGGCTCAGCGCCAGCTCCTCCGCCGCGGTCTTGGGGGCCTCCTCGGTCGAGAAGAAGGCGACCTGGCTCAGGCGAGAGCTGCTGACGACCGACCGGCGCGCCGCGCTGCGCAGCGCCGCTCGAGACACACGCGAGAGCATTCTTGACGGGGACAGAGAGACGGGCGTTTGCGGCCACAAGCAGCTTTGGGCTTGGGCGTCGTCTCCGCGGCCACGAACCAGTCACGACCGCTAAAACGTAACTTGGACTTGATCTCCGTCTAAATTCATGTATCCATTCTTCCTTTTAACGCAAGAGCAGGAATCCAAACGAGAGAGCGTGCGTCGTAAAACTGTCTTTGAAGACGTACAAATCGGAGTCTGAATCGCGACGGGATTGGCCGAAAAGATAAATCGCGACGGAATTTCGACCAACCGGCCGATTGAGCCACGTGGAGCTTGGGGGATACGCGCAGATCCCAGACTTCCGTCGCAATGGCCACGACCCGATGCCTGCGCGCGCTGCTGCTGGCGGCCGCGGGCCTCGTCGCCGCCAACGCCGAGATCGTCAACGAGCTGGCCAAGCGCACCTTCGACCTGACGCACCACGTGGTGCGCGAGCACACCGAGTTCCAGTTCAAGGACGATGCGGCCGACGTCTCTGAGTACTCGGTGGCGGTGCCCAAGGCGATGGACCAGCACCTGGCCTACGTGTCCGCCAAGTGCGGCAAGAGCGCATGCGACATTGTCCCCACTTCGGATGCGCAGGGCCCTGAAGGCGTGGCGCTGTACAGCGTCAAGCTCAACGAGGCGGTGCCCAAGGGCGAGACCGGCTCCGTCAAGGTCACGGCCTACTTCACGCGCGTGCTGACGCCCTACCCGGCCGAGATCACCCAGAAGGAGGACCAACTCGTGCTGTTCGACGCCATCCACCTCGTGACCTCGCCCTACGCCACCAAGACGCAGACCACCAAGCTCAAACTGCCCTCGGGCAACGTCGAGAGCATCCGCGCCGCCGAACCCGTGAACCGCAAGGGATCGGTCGTCACGCTCGGACCGTACACGGACATTGAAGCGTTCGCTGCTGGTGTTGACGCCGCCCCACTCTCTGTGCACTACAAGAACCACGCGCCGTTCATGACGGTGACCAAGCTTACTCGTGAGATTGAAGTGTCCATGTGGGGCAGAGTCTCCTTCGAGGAAGTGTACGACCTGGAGCATACAGGCGCGAAGCTCAAGGGAGGATTCTCGCGCTTCGACTACATGCAGCTACACCAGCGCAGCGCCTCGTTCCACGAGATGCACGCGCACCTGCCCAAGGACTCAGTCAACGTGTACTACCGCGACCAGATCGGCAATATCTCGACGTCGCGCCTTCGCCCCGCTGGCCGCACGGGCTCGCACATGGACTTGGAGTTCAAGCCGCGCTTCCCGATCTTCGGCGGCTGGAAGAGTCAGTGGTACCTCGGCTACTCGGTGCCGACCCACTCGGTGCTGACCCACGTGGGCAGCCAGTTCAAGCTCGAAGTTGACTTTTCCACCTCTGTGCAGGGAGCCTCGGTGGACGACCTGACTGTGAAGGTGATTCTGCCCGAGGGCGCCACCAACGTGCAGGTGAAGGTGCCTTTCAGCCTGGACGGCACGAGCGAGACGACCCGCCAGACGTACCTGGACACCGCCGCGATCGGCCGACCTGTGGTGATTCTGGACAAGAAGAACGTGGTGGCTGCCCATAACGTGCCATTCGAGGTTACGTTCGACTTCCCGCAGCGATTCATGCTGCACGAGCCCCTGCTGCTTGTGTCGGCCTTCCTGGCCTTTTTCATTCTGTGCATGGTGCTCTTCCGCCTGGACTTCAGCATCGCAAAGAAGCCTGCACAGAAGAAGAAGACGGAGTAAGTTGGTGTGGGTGGGAACTTTTAGATGCTCAGTCGAGTAACGTGTGCTAAACAGCGAAATCGTCTTTGACTTGCATGCTGGTGTTTGTTGGTCCATAGCCACAGCAACAAAAGAAGAGGAAAAATGTGTTGTAGCAGTGAGTGCAGTAATCTTTCATTGCGTTTTGCTAATGGCGTCCCCAGGTCAAACAGGTCTGTCAACAGCTAGAAGCTCCAGCCAGCAAACCCCACAAGTGGCACCTGCTGACTAGCAGAGCGGCGCAAAAGCCTCGAAAGAGACTTAAGCACGGTTCTGGCGAGCGAGAGGGCCCATCCACTTGGCCTTCTCGTCGGCGGTCTGGAAGCGACCGTGACCGAACTTGGACGAGGTATCGATGAACTTGAGGTTGATCTGCTCCAGGGCCGAGCGCTTGGTGTGCACCAGCAGCGACTTGCGGAGGGTAAGCACGCGCTTCTTGGTGCCAACGATGGCGCCCTTGATCATGAGCCAGTCCTCGTTCACCACACCGTAGTGAGGGAAGCCACCCAGAGGGGTGATGTCCTTCTCCGTCAGGTCCTGCTCCGTCATGCACGACTTCTTGTCACCAGCGGCACCAATGCGGTAGATCTTCTTGTTGATCTCCGTACGGTGGTGGTAACCGTGCTGACCGGCGCGCGGCACCGTGAAGCGAACGCGCGACGGGTGCCAGGCACCGATACAGGCGACCTTGCGCAGACCACGGTGGGTCTTACGCGGCAGGCGGGTGACACCCCAACGGGTGATGACGCCCTCGATACCGTGACCCTTGGTGACACCGCAGATGTCGATCATCTCGTCCTTGGCGAACACGGCCGTGACGGGCACCTGCTTCTCGAAGAGCGACTTGGCGAAGTCCACCTTGTCGGCCACCGAGCCGCCGTTGACCTGCACCTCGAGGAGGTGGGCCTTCTTCTGGCGCAGGTTGACCTTGCGGATCTGCGTGTGGGCGATGACGCGCACGACCTGGCAGTATTTCTTGATGCGGTTGAGCTCGTTCTCGATCTCAGCCGGAGCCGTCTGGTACTTCTTGGCGTACTTGGTGAAGGCTTTGCGCTTCGACTTGTACCAGTTCTTGTAGAAGCGACGCTTGACCTCCTCGCTCAAGTGCTCGGCGAACACCGTCGTGAGCGTGCGCAGGCCGCGCGGGGTCTCCAGGTAGCCGACCACACCGATGACGACCATGGGGGCGTCTCCACGATGGACACGGGCTCCACGATCTCCTTCTTGTGCACCTTGGAGCCAGGGCGGTCTACCTCACGCACGATGTGCGTCATGCCGGCCTTGTAGCCCATGAAGGCCGTGAGGTGCGGCGCCTTGGACGCGTCATCGCGCGGGAACTTGCGAACGCGGCCGCGGTGGTGCTTAGTGCGCTTCTTGGGCAGGAAACCCAGGTGGCCGTGACGCGGGGCCTCGAACTTACGGTGACCCATGGCTGAAAGATGCGAGAGCTACTGCAAAACTCAAAGTGGCGGCCAGTCTGCCCCATGCGCCTTGGCGATCAAGCACAGCCAGTCAGTCCGAAATCGGACTTAAGAGGGAGACGGCACTAAAGCCGGGTAAAAACTCTACCAATAGCAACATTGCAGAGCTTTATTGCGGAGACGATGGATCCGTTGGAGGCCATCCTGGCGTCCATGGCGCAGGCCACGGGCAACGTGACGCAGCCTGCCCAGAAAGACAAGCCACAGGAGAAGCAGGATGCAGCTGCTACTACAAGAAAGAAGCGCGCACGAGACGCTCCGCTGTCGACAACTGCAGCCTCTGGCATCTGGAACCCGCAGCAGGAGATGCCGCTGGACGCCACCACGCTCACAAAGCTGAAAGACGCGGCCAAAAGCCACACCGTGAACGCTTCCATGGAGATCGCGAGGCAGCAGACGGTGCGCGCACTCTGCAACAAGATCCGCAAGGCCAGCGAGGACTTGGGCATCGGCAAACTGCCCAACTCGGCCTACGAGACGTGGCAGTTCACGTCCAAGCTGACGGTTGCAGAGCACGACCCATTGATCCCACACGGCGACAGCGACTACAGCGGCCTCTTCGAGGAGTTGCGCAAGGCTGGAGCAACCAAGTCTGGCGCCACCAAGAAGTGCAAGGCCCTAACACGCGAGTCCGAGAAGTTGCTGCGCAAGTTTTCGCAGCAGAATTTTGTGGCTGGCAAGAAAAAACATGTGCAGGTGGCGGTTGCAGAAGACGGCTTGCACCAGCTCACGTACGGCCATTCCAGTGTCAAGCTGAGCGCAGACCACTATGCAAAGCTGCGCGAGACGTATGCTCGCAAGCAGGGACTTGGCGGCGATGGGTCGAGCATGGCGGTCAAACAAAAGCGCGAGTTTGAAAGCGCGTTGTTCTGTTTGCTGCTGCGTTACGATTCGCTGGACGGAGGAGGTTTCCAGGTAAGCGAAGATTGCACTATTAGATGGTATTGTTCAAATTATTGATTGTCGTGGCAGGCTGCTCTGAACGAGGAGTGTTTCGACGTGCTGCTGCAGCACTTCGACTGCAAGATGGAGTGTTTCGCATCTCCTTTGAACTGTCGCTACTCTCGTTTCTGTAGCGCTTTCCTGGATACGGACAGTGTGTTCGGAAGCGTAGGAAGCTTCTTCGACTTCTCGCCTCGCTCGGGGTAAGTGCTACCATCTTTAATTGCGGATGCGAAGCTTAGTGCTGACTTGTGGGCTTTGCTGAGCGCAGCTGCTTTGAAGCCAATCCGCCATTCATCCCCAAGGTGATAAAGCGAATGGCAGACCACATGACTGCGCTTCTTAAGGAAGCAAACGGCCCTCTGGCCTTCATCGTCATCATCCCGGCGTGGCAGGAGACTGAGGTGCACAACTTTTCTTGATTCTAAATGCCCATACCATGTTGCTGAGTCGGAAATGTTCATGATGGCAGGGCTGGCAGCAGCTGAATTCGAGTCGCTACAATCAAATACATCTACGCATCCCGCAGAAACAGCACGGCTACTGCGAGGGCAAACAGCAAATTCGGAAGACTCGCTGGCGTATTGCATCGTTTGATACGAGCGTGTTCTTTTGGCAGAACGCCAAGGCATGCACCAAGTGGCCCGTAACGGAACAAGCACTGGCAGACCTCAAGCTCGCCTTTAGATCAAAGCAAGCAGACGAGCGTGACGCTCTAGGCCTGCGAAAAGCTGGCAAGCGGGTGCGAACCGCGAAAGACTAATAGTGCTCTCGGGATTCTTCATTATATAGACTGCTGCTCGCATTGCAACTGGTGACTACACCCAATTCCTTCCGTCTCAATGAGCGTAATATTATGAACACTGGCTAACAAAGGAAGAACCTGTGTCCTAGCTATTATGCATCGTTTGGCGTCGTACGAGTCTCCGCTTGCAGTGCCCTGGCAGTTTGCCTGTTAGGGGAGTTCGGCTCCCTTGCATCTTGCAGAGACGAAGCACTTCCAGCCAGGAGGAGTCGACTCACTGCGCAAACGCAGCAGGCCGGCCCCCGATATGAGCGGAGTCTTTAGAATGGTCAGCATTTTTGAGCAGCGTTCACGTCTCAGTTGACAAAGTTTGTTCGGCATTTCTAGGATGGACAGCGAAGCACTGCTCGGTTGGGTTTGGGCGCTTTGTAGGGCCTTGGGCGCTTTGTAGGGACTTGGGCGCAGTCGAGCATACTTCATCTCTCCGAAGCACTGACAGCATGACTTGCTGGTGCGAAATTCATCGACGTAAATGATCATTGCTCTGGCTTCGAGAGCTTTCATCATGCTTTTAACAGGACTAGGGGTGGCCCTTGATGCGAGCTCAACGAGACCAGTCGCCAAAACCAAACCAAACTTGCGTGCTAACTTTTGGCACAAGCCGCTTGGCAAAGCCAGCGAGCGCACGCTGCTTCCCGACCTTGTTGGAAAACCGCCAGTTGCGGAACGCATGGTTTGAGGAGAATTCGACCAAGAAGTCGAGCTCTCTCCAGAGTACAGAGAGGTTGTCAGCGTACGTAGCGTAGTCGTGGGTCTTATAGCTCGGCATAGCGTCAAGCGCTGCAGCATATCTTGGGTCGTCCTGTTTGAGCCGTTTGAGCCAACGCTGCTGGTCGCAGTAGCCTGCTTTGTGCCAGTACTCGCGAGAGGAGATCTCCAAGATCTGCTTGCCATCTTTGTAGTGGCGATTCTTCTTCTTTCGTTTGCGCCTACCTCGACTTTGAAGCCAGCGATGTCGGCGGCGCCGCTTGCCTCGCAGTTGACCTTCGCTAACGGCGGTGAGCATAGAGTGCATTCCCGGATCAACTCCGATGAAGACGTCTGGGTGATACCCGGCGGGAAGTTGATAAAACTTGGGATTATGGGGCTGCTTGTTGTACTTGCACTTGTTCTTCAGACGCTTTTGATTTTGAGCAGCCAGCGAATGCTCGTAGTCGCTGGGTTTCCACAATAGGATTGAAGCATCCACTCCGTCCGTCTTAATCTCACTGGCGAAGAGATGACTAGCATGGTGTTTCTTCGCGGCGGAGTCGAGGTCTCGAAAAGCATCTCCACGAAATGGCGAGCTCCGTTGGGTAGTCTCGTATCTTGATACATCAAATGCCATTCGCATGACCATCTCTTTGTTGTTCTTGGAGTGTGCATTCCGTGTAGGTCCATAATGCATCGGTTCTTGGTCACCGCACAAACCCACGCTGTGCCTCTGTAAAACGTGGGCGCACAGGTTGTGAAGAGAGCTAGCATTGATGGTAATGTGATGTGGTACAAACGTCTTGGTGTGTGGCAGCAAGGAAAACGAGAGTACGCCCTTTTCTCGAGGAGCGTCAAGTTGTCGCTCCACCACCACCCTCAGAATCTCTCGCAAGCGACCCACCAAGTAAGTCGTGTTTCCAAATAATCTTCGTTTCGTCAGAATCATGCCCAACATCATTCTCACCGTCGTTGCTTGCTCTCCTACAGGACCACTATCATCTTGATAAAATATCTCCTTGATAATGCAACCGGTCTGCCTTGAATTGGTGCCGTACTTGATGGTAATGTACCTGCACAGACGCTTGATAAACGGCAAGACTGCGTTTTTTTTTGCGTTGATCTCCATCTGCGTCGACAGGTCGTGCAGCAGCGAGCTGTAATACTTCATCATCACAGGACTATACTGCTGGGAGCGGTGCCGGTTGATCTTGTACTCGTAGATCGTTTGAAGCAGCCGATACTTTGCTTCGACCTCCATGCCTTGGTCGGTGTGAATGTGATCACGCACAGGAGGGGACCAACAGAGCCATCCGCTCGCTTTTGCAGCATCTCGGTACAGCACATGTAAAAGAAATCGTCAGTTAGATCTGGGGAGCACAAACCAGTGGTGCAGCACTTCAACATGTAAAGATTAGCCACGTGCCAAGCCTCCGCCGCGATTTTGTGAAGAGCCTTGGCAGTCGCCTCGATCTCTTCTCGCGGCAGATCGTCCGAGCAGACCTGGTTAAGCAGGTCTGGTTGAGCCTGTAGATCACGGAGGTGTACGCATGTGACTTGCTCCACAGCAACTCCTCGAGGGTAAGAGCTCGCCGATGCATGGGCTGACGAGCTCCCCGCAAAGCTTGTTGTGGGAGTCAGATGGCAAGACCGAAAGTGAGCACTGCCCACCCACTACAGCAAGTGGCTTCGCAATGATTCTGTTTTCATGAGACGTGTGTAATCCTAAATTTTGTATTAAGTCGTTAGCTGACCCACTCCATGTCTGGGTCAGCAAGTGGTAAATGAAAAAGTCAAAAATCTGCGAGCACACACGTACTTCTCGGCTGGACCATTACGTTTGAGATCCTGCGACGCCTTCTTCCTCCGCCATAATGTTGGAAATGAAGTCCAAGGACTCCTCCTTCGTCATCGAGTGCACATTGCTGATTTTCTTTTGGTAGCCGATACCGTAGAACTTGTCAGCGATGTTCACCAGCTCAGGACGGAACGTGGAAGTGATAAACTGAACGGCACCGGGTAAGTGATTTCAGCAGCACAAGGAAAGCACAAACACGGCCGTACCTGGGCTGGACTGTCCTGCGAATGTGCTTGGCGGTGAATCAACGCTGCGACAGCAGCTCGGTGAGTAGAGTCCAGCGCCTGGTCGATTTCGTCGAATAAGTAGAATGGAGCTGGGTCGACCCGTTGAATCGCAAAGATGAACGCAAGAGCCACCAGCGCCTTCTGGCCACCAGAAAGCTGTTGCATCAAGTACGAATCTCCTTCGCCGCGGAAGTTTACCTTGATCTGCACTCCAGAATATGTGTCGACGTTTGACTCGGAAGAAGTCGTCCCGCCGTTTGCTTCACTTGCCTGAGTAGTGTCAGCTCCGACGAGAATCATTTTACCTTCGCCAGTTGGCACCAACTCTCGGAAGACCTCGGAGAAAAAGCCTGCAACGCCTTTAAACGTACGGAAGATTGCCTCATCCTTTCGCTTGTCCAGGACGTCGATGAGATCCTTAATGGAGTTATACGCCTCGTCAATCTCCCGCTTACGCTCCAACAGCGTCGTTCGTTGCTCGTTGAAGCTCATGAACTGATCCAGCGCCTTTTTGTTCACGTGGCTGTATTTCTTCAGCTGTTCATTTCGGCGCTTGAACTGCTTCACCACGTCCTGATATGGTAGCACCTTAAACTTCTCCAGTTCCGAGATCGGCAACGTTCCTAACTCCCGGATGTCTTTGGTTGTGTCTTCGCGCTTTTTAACAGCCGACGACGCTTGTTCAAAACTTTCTCTGCGCGTTGGGTGTCTTGCTGAATCTGGTCGCTCAGAGACACATCCTCGCCATTAAGTTCGTCCACTTGGGCATTTTCGCTCGTAATTTGCTGCTGCATTGCCTCAATTTTCTGTTCCAATTGCTTCAACGACGACATGTTGTCTTCCACTAGGCGAGAGGCATCGGCCAAATCAATCTGCTTGGCCTTCAGGTTTTCATCGCGCTCGCTTATGACGAGCCTCTCTGTCCCTTCATCAAGCTGTCTCGTTAGCTCATTTTCGCGTCTAATTAGATTCTCCTCGAGAACCGTCTCAATGCCCTCCTTTCGTTGACGAATCTCCTCCAGGCGGCGTCTCTGATCTCGCTCTTCGGCCTGAAACATGGAGATATCTTTTGTCAACGAGTGCAACGACTTCAATTCTTCAGATGTCAGCGTGTCTAGCATCGGCGTATTGAGTTCCGAGCGGAGTGAGGTGGCCTTTGCAATGAGGTCTTTTATCTCTCGTTCCTGGAGGGTGCAGCTTCGCTCCCGTCGAGCCAGGTTTTCTTTCTCTGTCCGAATTTGGTTTCTGCGTTGGTCGATCTCATCACACAGCCGTTTATGCGCAGAAATTGCGCGGTTCTTCTCAGCCTCCAGCTTTTGAGTTTCACTGATGATTGCTGTCACCCGTTGATCAGCTTGTTGGGCAGCCGCTTTTACCCTGTTTGCCTTCTCTGAAACATTTTCCAAATCTACTTGCGCTTGTTTGACGTCCATCATTGCTCTGGTGCGCGACCGGCGAGGATCTTTATAGCCACCATTCAGAGCTCCTCGTCGATGGACCATGTCACCTTCTAAGGTCAAGCAATCCATGTTGGTCTGCTCAGCGTATCGAACGCACGTATCCAAGTCACGACACAACAATTTCTTTCCGAAAGCGGTCATGACTGCTTTGCGCACCTCGGCGGGAAACTCCAATTTGTCGATAATCGCGATAACGTCGTCATTGCGGGGTAGTCCAAATAGTCCTTCACCTTCAGGCAGTTTAGCGGCAAAAATGTGAGTCTGCCGAGGTTTTCTTCGCCAGTTCTTGCATGATTTTGGTCGCAGTGGCTTCTGTATCCACGACCACGTGAAAGAGGGCACCACCACCAGCTTCGTCGACAGCAATGCAATAGCGCTCGTCAACCGGTGTGATGAGCTCGATCAAAGGTCCGTAGATCCCTCGAATATGCCTTTGCATTTCGCGCACGGCTTGCAAGCCGCGACGCACGCCATACGCCATTGTGTTTTCCAATACACGTTTTCCGTCGTCTAGTTTCTTCCGGAGCTCCCGCTCGTCGTATGCAATTTGGCTCTCCTCTCTCCATTTGTTTTTCCGCTCCTCGTTCACGGCATTGCGCTTCTCTTTGAGCCGTAACACCTCGGTTCCAACTGAATCTACTTGGCGGTGGTATTCGTGGAGGTCTTGTCGCTGCTGCTCGAGGATTTTCTCAGAATTTTCAATAGATGCCGCCAAGCCTTCCATTGAGTACGTTAGCGATGCTGTGTCAGCCTCCTTCCGGCGCACCAAGCTCTCGATGTCGTTGACCTCTCGCTGAAGATAATCATCACGTTCTTGTTGAGTACGAAACTGGCTTGTCCGGCTTTGTTTGGCGATAAGATGCTCCGATTGCGCTTGACACTCGTGAAGGTTTCGCAGCACTTGGTCGTGCGTGTGCTCTGCCTGTTTCAACGCGGGTAAGACTTCGTCAGTCAATTGCGCCTTTTTCTCGGCTATATCTCGCTTCACCGCTGCCATCTCTTTAGACGCGGCCGAACGCTGCTCGCCATCCGAGCGAACCTGCTCCTGCAGCCCCTGCACTTCCATTTCCAATTTGTAGCGCACCTCGATGAGTTGATTGCGTTCACTCTCGCGAGTTTTCCGCTCCTCGATCATCTGTGCCAAGTCTTGCTCTTTGGAGTGGTGGTCATTCTCAATCCTACTGATCTCGTTGCGAACGTGCATGAGTTTCTCGTGGAGATCGGTCGACAGCACCGCTTCTTCCTGTCGTTGGCGGTCAATCGCTTCCAACTCTTCCTTCACCTTTTGCAGCTCCTTGTCGTGCATCGTGTACTCCAGCGCCCGTTGTTCCCGGTCCAGTTGCTGGAACTCAGTGAGCTCCTCCTTCTCCTCCTCGAGCTCTGCCAGTCTCTCTTCAATGTATCGCACCACCTCCTGGATCTTCTCTCGCTGACTCTGCGTCTCCTGCAATATTTTGAGCGACTTGACGCGCTGATCCTCGTATACTTTGGTGCCAGCCACTTCCTTCAGCAGCTCCAGCCGCTCCCTCTCTCGCATGACGGTGAGCGCGTTGACCTTGCCCTGTTGCACAATGTAGTACGGGTTGGACTTGGAGAAGCCAGCACTCTCCAGTAGGTGCACCACGTCGCTCTTGCTGATGTGCTTGCGGTTGAGGAAGAACTCGTCCTTCTTGACGCCGATGGTGCGGCGCAGCGTCACCTCCGAGTCGTCCACGGGCAGGCGGCCGTCCGTGTTGTCGAACACGATCTCCACGTAGGCCGACATGACGTGCTTGCCCGACCCTTCGTGCAGCAGCGCCTGACGCTCGTCCGGCCGCAGGTTGGCGAAGCGAGATGTCAGCAGCCCGAAGCGGATGGCGTCGAAGAAGTTGGACTTGCCTGTGCCGTTGCGCCCGATCACCACGTTGTACTGCTCGCTAAAGGGCTCGACGGCCACTCGGTCCTTGTAGCTGCGGAAGCCGCACACGATCACCTGCTTGATATGCATGGCGGCGGTGGCGGCGGCGGCAGCGGCAGCGCGTTGGCCAACTTGGCGAGTTGGTTAATAGGGCGCCAACGCGGAAAGCGAACTTAGTGAGGATAACGAGGAAAACGAACTTAACATGTTGAAGTGTATTGTCAATGGCGTTAACTCCTTGCCTTGCCTTGCCGCGCCACGCAATGCAACCACGTTTTACCTTGAGCGCCGTCCCACGCGATGCAGATGCCATTTCAGTCCCCAAAGCAATGGCTCCAGTCTGATGTACTAATGACTTGGCAATCGGCTTGTCTTATATCGAGACCATGACGGGGACAACCGCTGCCGACCTGCAGCATCGAGCTGGGCTGGACACTCCTGCTGCGACGATTCGCTTGCAGCACCAAGATCGCACGTCCCGCAGCCCGAGCACAGCTCCATTCGATCTAGTGTGAAGCACCTTCGCGTGATTGCTGGATCAAACCGCGCCACAGTAAATCCGTCGGATGGTTCCCACCGGTTCATGGAGCTCCATTCTCGGCGACCCAGCTCTGTGCTCTCTGCTGCTATTCGCGACGGGTCGAACATAAGTCCATCGAAAGCAGGCAACAATCGGTCACCATGATGTTTTGGTGGATCCTCATCGTTCGCGTTCGGGATATGTGACGCCGCCCACTTGGACCGCGATAGCGTAGCAAAACGTGCCCAGCCGAAAGCAAGCCATACTCGTCGATCATCAAACGCAGCACGAGCGTTGTGCCAGTCGATCAAATACTTGCTGCCCCCCTCCCTCCCTCCCCATTGTCGACAAGTCAAGACCACTCCATTTGAACCGTGTACATGAGCTCTCAAGATCGTCAATAAGAAGAAAAGCGTCGACGGGCGAACACAGTTGACGTTTGCGCTGCGGAACCCAGCACGAGCCTGTGACACCGAGAAAGACCCGTAGCGAAGCGGAGACTAATGCCAAAATGCCGCCCAGCTCTGAGTCTGCCCACTGACGTACGTGGCGCAATCTTTTCACAGCATTTATAGGCCGTTTAGTAAAGATTCCTAGTTGAAGTAGCACAGCCACAATGGCTCTTTTCAGCCAACCACGCGCAGTAATAAATATTTTTGTCCAGTCAAAGCTCGTTTAAAATACCCAGCTGTTTCTCGTTTTACATCCCACGCTTGCGCTTCCGTTTTCGCCGCGGTCAGCAACTCCACGCAGTGACCCGCGCGCGTGTGCGCGGGGCCTTTGGTCTGCTTTGACGTCAGCATCGGACACCAGCAGGGCTGGCTGGCTTGCATTGCGCTCGACACGCTCGGCCAGGTGGGGCGCCAGCCACACTGCAAAACGCAACATCCATACGCCGCGGCGTGCACAGACGCTATTTGGACTGCACTGTAAACGCAAGGGGCGTCTCTGAGTCTGAGTATGCTGGAGGGTCAGACCACCAGAATGAGGCCGCTCCAGGTACGCTTGCGTTCATCTCAACACCCCGCGCGGAGCCGGAAATGAACAAACAGACTGGCCTATCTCTCCCCGAAAGTGTTAAATGTGCCCCGGCCAAAATCTGCTGGCTGCCGAGAGTGAGCTGGTCGAGCGCGACGTGAGGCCAGGAATGAGCCGAGCTCGGGGCTCTCTATTCGGAGGAAACGGGGAGGGGTGACGTGTCTGCAGCAGCTGGATTGAACTACCCTACAGGAGGGGCGACATCACACGCCATTATTTTCCCGTTATATTTCTGCGGGCCGCCGTGCGCATTCGGCTGGACCACCATTTGCGGATCTCCTCTCCAGCGGAACGGACGCCTCTCTGCTCTCCCCATGTACGCCGTGTCCTCGACCGCCCGCGCTGCGCGGCAGCAGCTGCGCTCCACCGCCATGAAGGTGCGATGATTCTCGACGCGTTAGTGATGTGCGGGAGACAGTGCAATCTGCCTCGCCGTTAAACGTATCTTGCTGACGTTCGGGTGGTGTGTGGTGTTTGCATGGCGATTTCCAGGCTAGCATGTCGTCCAGCTGCGGTGTGCCCGTGCCCCTGTCGGTGCTGGACCCCAAGGGCAGCCCCACGATCGACCAGACCTACGAGAAGATGGAGAAGAACCTCCACACGGTGCGCCAGACCATGGGCAACAAGCCCCTGACGCTGGCCGAGAAGATCATCTACGGCCACCTGGACGACGCCACCACCAAGGCCAAGCGCGGCGAGACCTACCTCAAGCTGCGCCCGGACCGCGTGGCCATGCAGGACGCCACGGCCCAGATGGCCGTGCTGCAGTTCATCTCGTCGGGCCTGCCCAAGACGGCCGTCCCCACGACCATCCACTGCGACCACTTGATCACGGCCGAGAAGGGCTCCAACATGGACCTCAACAACGCCAAGATCGTCAACAAGGAGGTGTACGACTTCCTGTCGTCGGCCGGCGCCAAGTTCGGCATGGGCTTCTGGAAGCCTGGCAGCGGCATTATCCACCAGATCGTGCTGGAGAACTACGCCTTCCCCGGCGGTCTCATGATCGGCACGGACTCGCACACCCCTAACGCTGGTGGCCTGGGCATGTGCGCCGTTGGTGTCGGCGGTGCTGACGCCGTTGACGTGATGGCTGGCATGGCTTGGGAGCTCAAGGCCCCCAAGGTCATCGGTGTGAACCTCACGGGCAAACTCTCGGGCTGGACGTCACCCAAGGATGTGATTCTGAAGGTGGCCGACATCCTGACGGTGAAGGGCGGAACCGGCGCCATTGTGGAGTACTTTGGCCCTGGTGTCGAGTCCATTTCCTGCACGGGTATGGGTACGATCTGTAACATGGGTGCCGAGATCGGCGCTACGTGCTCGACGTTCCCGTACACGGACCGCATGGGCGACTACCTGCGCTCCACTAAGCGTAGCGGCATTGCCTCGGCTGCCGAGTCGTTCTCGGCCAACCTGCGCGCTGACGAAGGTGCTCACTACGACCAGATTATCAACATTAACCTGGACGAGCTCAAGCCCATGCTGAACGGCCCGTTCACGCCTGACCTTGGCCACGTTGCTGGTGCCGACATGAAGGAGGCGTGCGAGAAGAACGGCTGGCCGACGGAGCTGAGCGCTGGTCTGATTGGTTCGTGCACGAACTCGAGCTACGAGGACATGACTCGATGCGCTGACTTGGCCAAGCAGGCGAAGGAGGCTGGCCTCAAGTTTAAGGTTCCGTACTACGTGACGCCCGGTTCGGAGCAGGTTCGTGCCACCATTGCCCGTGACGGCATCCTGGACACGTTCCTCGACTCTGGCGCCACCGTGCTTGCCAACGCTTGCGGCCCGTGCATTGGTCAGTGGAACCGTACCGACATGCCGATGGGACAGAAGAACTCCATCTTCACGTCCTACAACCGTAACTTTGCCAAGCGTGCTGATGGCAACCCTGCCACCCACAGCTTCGTTACGTCGCCCGAGCTGGTGACCGTGAGCGCGATTGCTGGCACGACCACTTTCGACCCTGCAAAGGACTCGATCAAGACCCCGGATGGAAAGGACTTTAAGTTCGCCGCCCCGTTCGGCAAGGAGCTGCCCCCGCGCGGCTTCGACCCCGGTGAGGAGACGTTCCAGGCTCCACCTGTTAGCGGCGAGGGTCTGACCGTGAATGTGGACCCCAAGAGCGAGCGTCTTGCTCTCCTGTCTGCGTTCGACGAGTGGAATGGCGAGGACTTTGTTGACATGCCCGTGCTGATTAAGGCGAAGGGCAAGTGCACGACGGACCACATCAGCATGGCCGGCCCGTGGCTGAAGTACCGCGGCCACCTGGACAACATCTCGAACAACTTGTTGATCGGTGCCGAGAACGCCGAGAACGGCAAGACGAACAGCGTGGAGAACCAGTTCACGGGTGAGTTTGGCAAGGTACCCGATGTGGCCCGCCAGTACAAGGCGGACGGTGTCAGCTGGGTTGTGATCGGTGATGAAAACTACGGCGAAGGTAGCTCTCGCGAGCACGCCGCGCTGGAACCGCGACACCTTGGCGGCCGCGCCGTGATCGT
Organism: Phytophthora quininea; assembly: GCA_011947345.1. Lineage (NCBI taxonomy): Eukaryota > Oomycota > Peronosporomycetes > Peronosporales > Peronosporaceae > Phytophthora > Phytophthora quininea. Next base: position 29,115 of record JAAVTG010001032.1, read on the forward strand.
CAAGTCGTTTGCTCGTATCCACGAGACGAACCTGAAGAAGCAGGGTATGTTGCCGTTGACGTTCGCGAACCCGGCGGACTACGACAAGATCACGGGCAATGACAAGGTGGCCATTCTGGGTCTGAAGAACTTCACGCCCGGCAAGCCGTTGACGCTGCGTGTGACCCCCGCGGCTGGCGGCGAGCCGTTCGACATCACGGTGAACCACACGTTCAACGAGGAGCAGATTGAGTGGTTCAAGAACGGTAGTGCGCTGAACCTGATGAAGAAGAACAACGCCTAAGTGCCTCGCAGGAACCGAATTGAAGGGATACAGATGCCTCGCATTAGTGTGAAGTATTGCTCTTTTTATAATAACAACGACAGATTCGATCACTCTACCCGACTTTTTCAATATGAATGCCGAGCTGTCTTGAGCAGGAAGAGCTGCATGATGGTGCTCAGCGAGCAGAGGGAGCTGGGCAAGTGAGCGACCACCACCACGCACCTGCACACATCGCAACAAGAAGCTCGGTCAATTTTTGTATCCTGCTCGTCTCCAACTTTCGCGGACCAAAGATATCGACCAGGATCCAAGCTCTGGAGTACGATCCGACTGACGAGCACCCCTCCCAAGAAGTGACAAAAGATGTGGATGGCGTTCTTCTGCAGTCAAGATATCCTTGTCAATAATTAAACCAGACCCCACACGGCCTTCGTCCTGTACTCACCGACGGCGAGAACGTGTCAACTCCTGCAAAGAGGCAGCCGAATGCCAGTGCGAAGCTCAGATAGACCACCACACTCGCGGCCTAAACAGAATCTCACTTTGTCATTGAATAGACATCGATTCCTTACCACACACCTCCATCTCCAGCAAGCACGTCGCCACCAGGTGTCCTGCCGTCAGCAGGAAGCGCGCACGCACCAGCGCCAGGTCCATTGCCACTTTGCTTCAACTTGTTTCGCACTTAGGCGGGAGAGTCCTTCGGCAGTACAGTCAAACAGACAGAAACTATCTGCTCAAGCAGCTCCGTTGACATGGCGGGCGGCGGGCCCAGCGTCGGCAGCTACTCGCCCCTCACGGGCTTCGTGTTCATCTTCAACCTTATCGTGGGCGCCGGCGCGCTCACCATCCCACACGCGTTCGCCAATGTGCGTTCCAGTGCAAGCAGATTGAAAGTGAAAGCTAGTACACAGACTGACACATTACTCCATTGCGCAGGTGGGGCTCATCTACGGCGCTGTGGCGCTGTCTGTGTTGGCCTCCATCAGCTACGTGACGTCGACTTTCATGATCGAGGCCATCGCCGGTGTGAACGCGCTCAAGCGACGCGCCAGAGAGTTGGGCGTGGACTCGAGCGGAGACGAGAAGCGGCCAGTGGAAGAGCTTGAAGACAGCGACAGCGACGCGCACACAGAGTTTGTGCCGTTAATGGTGGCGAACCAAGTACTATTGCGTGCAGTGTAGAGCAACAGGAGCAGAAGCGCTGATGTGGTTGCTGGTGTAGGAGCACAACAAGCTGGAGAAGAAGATGCGGGCCAAGAGCAGCGCGCCCAGGTTCCACTTCGACCTGTCCAGAAAGGTGCGAGACCGTGGTGGCAAATGACAGAGCACTAGTTCTAACTATTTTTTTGTTTCCTGGGGTTAATGCAGATGGAGCTGGCGGAGATGGCTGAGATGCTGTTTAGCCACCGCGGAGTTATAGCGTTTTACGCGTGCATCACAGTGTATCTATATGGCGACTTGGCCATCTATGCTGTCGGTAGGTCGACCACTCTATTTGATGTTGTACGTATTTGCTGAAACTGTTTGGTTTGTTTCTCGCTCCGGCCTCACAGCGGTGCCCAAATCACTGCGCGAAATAATCTGTCCCCGTCCGTCCGCGGAGGCCGTCATCTGGGAGTGTTCAGACAAGCTCAACAGCTCCGATCTCTATCGCCTCTTCGTGGCGCTGTTTGGTTTGCTACTAGGACCTTTCACCTTTGGCAATGTGACCAAGACGCGTACGCTCCAACTGGTGTCGACCGTGATCCGGCATGCCTCGTTTGGATTGATGATCGTGTTGGCCATCATTGGGATTGCGCGTGGCCATGGCCGAAGTGTTGCCGACGTCGTAAGCTACGAGAAGCCGTCCAACGTCGCCACGTTTTTCGGTGTGTGCATTTACTCCTTCATGTGCCACCACAGGTAGGCACAACAACTCGACGCAAACACCATTTATCACTAAATGTGCTGATGGGTGAATGAGTGGTGTTATTGTTGTAGTATTCCCGGCCTCGTGGCGCCTATCACGGACAAGACGAAAGTTGGTATGGTAGTCGCCTCAGCCTTCATGGTGAGTCCATGCGTTGTTTGCCAAAGCAGCATGATCTCCCTTATACTAATGTGAATCTTGTTTTTGTTTTTTAAACAGGCTGTATTGAGCGTCTACTTCGTCCTGTGCGCCTCCGCGACATTCCGCTTCCAGCCCGAGGACGTCCAGGTTCGTCGCAGTCGTGCCGCTGTTGACAAAGCCATCAAGAGAGGTCTAATCGCCGTTCTGCATTGCATGCGTAGGATGTGTACACGCTCAACTTCAAAGATTACCCGGTGAAGGCATTCGGCTACTTCCTGAGCTTGTTCCCAGTGTTCACGCTGAGGTTCGTGTTCTCAGCTGTGATGTCGTTATTGCGGCTGCTAACGATGGCGAGCATTTTTACGCAGCGCGAGCTTCCCGTTGATCTGCATCACTCTGCGTGAAAATATCCGCCACCTCGCATCAAGCATGAACGAGTCGGAGCCCACCAGCGACACCACTGCGTCCGGCGGTTTGATGGGCTTCCTGGAGACCAACATGTACGCGCTGGTGGCACTTCTGCCTCCGCTCGTGGTGGCGTTCTTCACCGAGGATGTGTCGATGCTGGTGGGCTTCACGGGGGCCTACGCCGGCCTGGGCATCCAGGTACGCCAGCCCAAGTTTTTAGTCGATTCATATCTTTTCTCAACGACCGTGCAATGCGAACTGACGACGTGCGATGGTGAAATGTAGTGGGTCGTCCCTACGTTCCTGGTGTTCTGCCTGCGACGTCGCCTGTCGGCCGAGTGGAAGCAGATGCACCCGATGGAGGTGGCCGTGACGCGGCCGGGCACGACCGCAGCGCGCGGCAACAAGAACCACTTTGCCAGTCCGTTTTCGCACCAGGCCTGGCTGTACTTGGTGCTGGCGTTCTCGCTAGTGTCGGTGGTGGTGATAACCATCACGCACGGGTTGCACTGAGGCGGTCTCCGCGAGGAGGACGCAGTCTGTCCGAGCGTCCGCCTGCAATGTGGACTTTGGCCGCGTAGCAACTTCAAGTTGGACGACTTTGAACTCGAAATGAAAAATATCGGAGCAACAGGAGATAGCTTTTATTTTATGGCCGCTAGTATTGCTGTGCTAGCTTCCTGGCGATCGCCATGTGCCCGCGAGTCTTGCGTCTGGTGCTTGGAGCGCAGCAAATGGTTTCCCGATCCGCCAGGCCAACATGGCTCCATAGTAATGTCGCGAAACAGGTGCTCATACAAATTTCAGGTGGCCTGGCGGCGACTGCGGTTTTTGTATGCCCAGCGGGTGAGAAGGCCCAGTTTTCTAAAGAAGCACGACTCGACGTCTCGACGCTCGGTGTGATCTCCTTCGGCCCGGTCTTGGCGTCCGGTTGTCGCAGTTAGCCACTCGCAGCGCCAACACAATTCCTCGAGCCTCTTGCTCCGCTGGAGAACAGGCCCGTAGCAGCAGAGATGGCCGCGTTTAAAGGTGGGTGGCCAGAGCGTCTGCGCCCTACTACTGACCTATCTAACCAGCACTTGCTTGACGCAGCTCCCCCGCTCTCAGCCTTCTTCCGCAAGGAGGAGGAGCACCTCGTGACCCAAGGACTCACGGACGTGCACGGCGTGGCCATGTTCCACTCGCTGTACGACGTGGGCGACCTCATCGGCCGGTGCGTTTGGTTATGGAAGCTAAAATCAGAGAGAGAGAGGTCTAACGCGACGTCTTCGTGCCACTTGTAGAGGCGCCTTCTCGCTCGTGTACCTGTGCCGACGGAAGGAGACCCAGCAGATCTTCGCTGTCAAAGTCATCAACAAGGCGCTGTGCGTCAAGAGGAAGACACTGAGGGACGAGATCACCGTGCTGCTGCGGATCAAGCACCCCAACATCATCAGTCTGGAGGAGGTCTACGAGAGCGACCAGGAACTGCTGCTGGTGATGGAGAGGTTGGACCCCTTGCTTGGACACTGTGTCTTATATATTGGGGGATAGAGGACTCATGTTTCTTTCTACGCTGCTTAGAGTGACTGGAGGAGAACTTTTCGACCGCATCGTGCGCGTCGGCGTCTACTCGGAGCGACAGGCGGCCGAGATCGTGACCAACGTGCTACAAGCAGTAAACTACCTCCACTCGTGCCACATTCTACACCGCGACATCAAGCCAGAGAACATCCTCCTGGCCAGCGGAGACAGCAGTGACGTGAAGCTCAGCGACTTTGGCATTGCCAAGATCCTTGAGGACGAGGACGATGGCGCGCGATCGCGTGGTCGAGCGTACACGAGCTGCGGTACAGATTATTACGTTGGTACGTTTTCAGAAAAGGTTGATGTGGTTCTGATAGCGGATCTAACCTGACCTGTTTGTCGCTTGATCAGCGCCTGAGGTGCTAAACGGAGAAGGCTACGACAGCAAAGTGGATCTGTGGAGTTTGGGAGTCGTACTGTACATCATGTGAGTGGAAGCAAATGGTTTGCTGGCTGGAATAGCGTTCTAACGATGGTCTTTCTTTCCCAGGTTGTGCGGGTTCCCTCCCTTCACGGAAGATGAAAATGGTCTGGAGTCGGTGTACCTAAAAATCCGCTCTGGTGCCTTGGACTTCCCCACCCATATTGGACAAACGTCTCCGAAGGAGGTTTGTGGTGCTGCTGCTGTCGTGCTTGAGTATGTCTTCAGCTAACGAGTTTGTGGTGTATTCGGATGAACAGCCAAGGATCTGATTCGCAATCTCCTCAACGTGTCTGCACCAGATCGCTTCAGTGCAGCGCAGGCACTGAACCACCCCTGGATAAAGGGCGAGTCGAGCGAGCAGCCGCTTTCATCGGCGATTATGGAGATGAAGCGCTTCAACCAGAAGCGTCGCTTTAACTAGCTCAGTGTGGTCCTTGACCCTTGCTCCTCAAGTGGCGGCTGGCGCGAAAACAACAGGTATCTGCTAAAGGAGGCAGCCGAGTTTGGAAGCTTGCGATGCAAGAGACGCAGAATAGACGTATTTCATGGTAGTCCAGCCCTCAGACGTACATACATAGAATGATATGGTCCGAATACATTTTTAATAACAAACCTGAGCTAGTTCGTCTCTTGTTGTGTCAGCGACGTCTTATCCTTACTCCCTCCATTCCACCACTTTACAATAGACGCCTGCATATCTTGGAATTGGGAGCTCTCACGAATGTACTGGATGCCCTCGACAATTAAACTGCACATCAGACGGAAGGTTAGCTTCTGCAAAACGTGGTGCATCATACAACTTCAAACCTCGAGTCCTTGGTAACCAACCACGCATTTGCGATGTGGTCGGGAATATCGTGCGCGTTGGCAAACACGCCTTCTCTCTTCACTCGCGAAGCAAATGCCGCCAACCGACTGCAGAGATGTCACGCATCAGCATTCGTATAACTGGGGCTTAAACAAAGAAGAAGTACATACATACCTTACTCGTGCGGCTGCGGAGACTATGTGTGTGCCAGTAGCGACGGCCTTCGAGAAAGTAACACTTCCCTCAAGGCAGTAGATGCAGCCTTTCGCATTTTCCCAAACGCGCACGAGTGGTGAACCAAGCAGCATTAACTCCAGTCCATCCATGTCTTGAAATTTACCTCCACGGTAGTGGTCATACAGTTCTTGTGCGTCAGGGGCCTCAGAAACGACGAATGGTAAAAGTGGCAGCGATATCAGTCCATAAAAGACAACCAAAACCGCAAAGACCACAAATGATGTGCATCTTTTGACAAAAAGTGTTGCCATTCCGAAAGAGCGTGGAGGTGGAACGGATTCGAGACTTTGCTTCAGGTACGCGACTAGCAACTGCAGTTCATTCGTGATCTCCATATCCGTAACTTGCTGGCGCAGACGGCGTAACTCGGGACTGAACGTCCGAACTGCAGCCTTCTCCATTGTATCAAAGCACTCAGACAACATTTTTGATAGCATCTCGAGTGAAAAATCTGTGGGCTGTTGCCAATACTCCACCACCCAGTTGCCTAGGCACAAAAGAACCATGCATCTAGATCGACATCGGCTTGGATATCGTCTGCCATCTCCCCATACAGTCGCTTAAAAGCGCGCTGGCAAACTCCTTGAAGCTCGGACGACGAAACAGATCCCAGCACGATACCACTAGCGTCAATAAACGCAGGTGCGAGTAGCCGCGTTGAGTCAGCCAGCTCGCCTCGCCAACCCACCCAGTATACAAGCGCTGTAAAATATGCTGCAAATTTCAGCCGCCTTCCTTCACCCCACAACTTTGCCTGCGTTCCGGCATCAGTGCGCAGAGCATTGGCAACAAGCGCGGTCGTTACTGTCAATACGGATCCACCTAGATGAAGGTCCTGCTGTAGAAACAGCATGAATTTGAGCTGTCCAAACATCTTCATCAACACTGGGACCACGAAAATAATCCTTGGGGCCCAACTGAAAGCGCCCAGCTTATCTGTCGACGTGCGCACCCAGATTTGGGCATATTTCAAAGCCCTCTCCTTGAGTTGGGATCGATACAGGCATATAACCAGCATGGATATGACCATGATTTTCTGTCGATGCAGTACAGCTTGTGCCAGCAATCCGAGGAAGAATAGCGCGATCCCCGTGCTCACTCTGCGCAGACTCAACAACTCTGCAAAAATGAACACCGCCGCGAGTCTTGCCAGCTTCAACACGTCCAGATGCTCCAGGATGCGTTCCATTTTCGCCTGAAAAACCGTGGCTTGCCTCTGGGCAGAGTAAACTGCAGTTTCTTTCGTCTCTATCACGTTGTCCACTGCAGTCGAAGCGTATGTCTGGGCGCGCTGCACAATCTCCGTCGAAAGCTGCACGCCTACTTCTTTCTCCTCTGCATTGTCCCCCAGGTCTGTTTCAGTGTTGAGTGGACCTCTCCAGTGCTCTTCTGGCTGTAAAGTGTCTTGGCCTTGTTCTTCTTCGTCGCTCTCTTCCAGTAAATTGTTGAGGACTTCCACTCTTGCTTTCTTCAGTTCTGTCTGCAGCTGTTCGTCTCCTGGAAGTACTTCCAAGCCTGTTTGAGCGATCCAACAATTAGCGATGGCAGCGAAAGCAATGCCATGCAAGTGCAACCGTCCGTAAGAATACCTTGTTTGTAGCACGCCACAGCTTCCTCATGTCGACGCAGACGAGAAAGTGCCGAGCCCAGCAGCAAATAACCGCGTGCCTGCGTCTTGTCGAGCTCCACGCAGCCGTGAGCAATCTCTTTGGCTTGTTGCGCTGCAGATTCAGAGCCTTCATCCAGCAGCCGCTCGCAGCGAAGCATTGCCTCGGCGAACGAGTCCGACATCGATGTCTTCTGATTTGGACAAATATCACAATAAGCCTAGAAAAACGTCAATAAACATCACTCAAATTTCAAATTTGGAGCGCTGTTGCAGTATTACCTGTAAATTCGTCACAATTTCGCCGACTAGTTTGCGAGCTGTTGGCCGACTTATTTCTACTATCTGGTTATTTTTTTATCAACACTACTATAGTAAAACCTTCAAATGTTGTTTAGAAATCTTTTGCGTCGATTTTGCTCCGTGTTCTTAGTTCGTCGGCCTGCTTGCGTGTTGCCTGTAAAGAATGCGTATATGATCTTAACCCCTTGAGCCCGAAGGCGTGGACCTTACAAGATAACGGGCATTCCTTAACGTGGACCATACATGTTAAGGGATATTATACTTTCTTGTTGTATTGACCCTTACAAACCTCAAGTCAAGGAGGGGTAGGCGATGTATCCTAGCTTTTCCAATGGTCAACATAGACAGCCCTGTTAGAAAGTCCATTTGCAGCTCAAACTGGCATATAACATATGCATTTTGTGGAAGAGAGCGCCCCGCCACTCAAGTTCTTGCCTCACTTCCAGATTTTTCCGCTCGGCCACAGAACCTGACGCTGCCACACAAAATGGCGTTCCAAGCTCGCTGGCGCGAGCTAAAGAAGGATGGCTGGACCTCCAAGCGGCCCAAAGGTCTCTCAGTTGACTTCACGTATCTGAAGCCCGGCAAGACAGTGAAGGACATCGAAGGAGAAGACGTTTTCGTTGGCGAGGAAGCACTGATGAAGTATTTGGACAAGATTGACCTTGGTAATTCTGCGTACTGTATTGGTGGTTGTCAGTTATACTTACTGATCGTGTTATTTGAGCAGATGCGCTGCGGGCGAAAAGAAGGCGCGGCGCGAAGGATCCGCTCATGCCGCGCGACGTCGAAATGTTGCAAAGGCTACGAAAGGCAGAGCATCCGTAGCAGAACGTACGTATATTTCACGCCGAATGGTTCGTATGGGGTTTCTCCTAATCCTTGTGTACTTGTGTTTTAGCTTACCGCGTCGACAAACTGGTCGAGAGCCTGCCACATGTCGGTACGCCACCCCAGACGCACCAATCCTTGACTCCCGCATCGTCTTCAGAGCCTGTGTTGACCCCAACGCCAAGCGCGCCACAGGATCAGGCAGTCCTGCAAGTTGTTTCCCAAATCATACAACGTTTTCGCCGGATAGCGACGGCGAACAGTCTCGTGCAAGCCCCGCAGGTAATATCTTGTATGGTACAAGTTTGTATTTATCTAATCATGTATGTGGCATTCCAATGTGCACTAGGTGTATCTCTCAGTCCCAGAAACCTCGATCCAGATTTTGAGGAGGCATCGGACGACTCAGAAGACGCCAACGAAGATGGCAAGCAGTCTGAAAGAAATGCCGAACGAGCTGCGCTTGATGAAGAATCGAAGGAGGACTCTCTATTCGATGCCCAGTCTACCGCAGGTGAGTTAAACGTGTATGTACATGTTACGGTTGGAGCTAACGTGTATTTTACCTTTTATTATACCTAAAGAAGTCAATCATATCGAGGCTAACGAAGACCCAAGCAACTATGCGGGGTTTCAATCGGACGCTGAGAACGATGATGGCGACGATGAAGATGATCCTGTTGAAACCGTCGAACCTGGAGTGGTGCACCTACCTGTTCCGCCTGAAATGCGGTTTGATGAGAGCCTGTTGTCGTCCCTTGGCGGCATGGCGAACGTTGCGGCTGGTGCCGTACCAGATGCATTTTGAAGGACCTAGGCGTGAATGGCTGGTCGGACTTAGCGACGCACATGCCGTACGATTACTTGCAAGAGCCTTACGAGGCCCGATCACCTAACGCTATGCGTCAAGATTACCCGCGACTATACAATGGCGACTCGGGGCCAACTCCAAGGGCTCTAGACGCTGCTTCAACTCCGTCAGGAGCATTCTTCTATTTCTTACAGCCGCAGTTGTGGGAGCATATTGCTGCGGAGACGAATGATTACTTCGAGGCGAGTGTTGACGAGCGCGTTGGAGGCCAACACGCAAAACAACTCAAGCGAAAGCTCAAGCACCCTGAGTTCAAGGTCAAGTCGCGTGATGCCATACGCGAGGACGTGTTGAAGGCCCAACCAATCGAGGCGAGAGAGCTCTGTGTCTTTTAGGCCTATTGATAGCACGGTCTATCGTTCCTAACAAGGAAAAACTTGCCCATCATTGGAAAATGAGGATGAAGGTGCCATACCGCGAGGTTGCTTCGGGCGCTTCATGGTGCGCGACCGGTTCATGCATATCTCGCGAAATCTACATTTCAGCCGGAACGATGACCCAAGGGTCGCGACGGATCGCGCCTGGAAACTCCGTCCTGTTGTTGACGCACTTCAAGATCACTTTGCGGCTGGGTATACGCCGCCTGCCATCATGGCATTCGACGAGGCGATGCTGCCTTCGCGCTCGACGTTCAACCGGATGCGCGTTTACATCAAGGACAAGCCCCACAAATGGGGCACCAAGCTGTTCATGTTATGCTGTTCTCATACGGCCTACTGCATTCGGTGAGTGTCAGGCGTGTCTTCGGGCACGCCTGCTTTTTTGACGTCTAAGTTTTGTTATCGTGTATGGTCCGTACTAACGCAATAGTATATTGTATGATACAGATTTGAAGTATACTGCGGAAAAAGAGAGCAGGCCAGACAAGTTCGACGGATCACAAGTCCGGTCCTGCCGCAGTAGTGCGCAATCTGCAGCAAGTCTTCGGTCCTACAGCCCCACCCACTGGCGAGATGAGACTCGTCGTGATGGATCGATTCTACTCGTCGGTGCCATTGTCGCTGCAGCTCCTGACAATGGGCTTTTACTCAATTGGCACGGTTAGGACGGATCGCAAAGGACTGAGTACGCAGTTGATTCCTAAGAAGAAGGAAGGGGACAAGAAGAAGCCGCCGAAGATACCGAAGAACAGACCGAAGAACATCGAACGGGGTACGTTCATTGTGGCTAAAGCCTTGCAGGTTCCAGAGATGCGAGTGTTGCGGTGGTGGGACACACGAGCCGTGCATATGTTGAGTACTGGCGGCAGCGTGCAGCCTGACCGCATTGTCCGACGCGACACGATGACAGGAGAGCAGCAGGAAGTGGCTTGCCCCCGTATCGTCAAAGATTACCAGACGTACATGGGGGCGTGGACGTACACGACCAGCTGCGCCTCCAAAGGTAGTGTTGCTATCTTGTATGTACATGTTAGAGGTATTCTAATCGTGTATACTACATGCTACAGGTACTCGCTGCAGCTTTGCATCAAGTACAAGAAGTACTACAAGGGGCTATTTCTTGGCCTCGTCGACTTGGCGATTATCAACGCTTTCATCGTCTTCAATACTGCCCGTGCAAATTCCAGTCTTCCCAAGTTCAGCCACGTGAAATTTTGAAACAGCTTCATATCGAGCTGTGTCAGCTCCGGGATGAAGACTGGGAAGCACTCATAACTAACGAGAGCTTTCAAGCGACACCGTCGAACCCGTGTAACGCAAACATCGGCCGTCGTATGAACCACAAGCCCCTTCAAAACGATGAGTGGAGATCTGGAAACAACAACCAAGGCCGGAAGCGCCGAACACGAGCATGCAAGGTGTGCTCGCTTCTCAAGGGCAGCAGTAACGCTCGCGGTGGCGATTCTTCTACGTACTGCAGTACGTGTAAGTTGCAAAATGCGTCGAAAAACCTATGGCATGGCGTGTGTTCCTGTGTGAGAAGAAGCGCCACACGATCACGGGCGAGCTTCGTTCCTGCTTCGACATCTGGCACAAGTGCTGGGCTAATGGAAACATGGCGCCTGCACCGACGCGTGGGGGAAGCGATCGATCCGCGCACGAGCTCCGGCGCAGCGCCAAGCCGAAGTCGATGGAGAAGAGGGGGCAGGAGCGGCGGGAATGCAAATGATGAATCCACGGGGGCTGGCCCACAGCCGCCGAAGCGGGCCCGTCGCCTACTCGACGAGTCAGCGTCTGATTGAACAGCTGATGGCGACCCTCCATTTCTATTGAGTTTCAGTATAGCAAAATATCACGCCATTCTGATCAGTTGCAAATGCTTGTTCTGATGCTATTATGTACTTCCTGCTCACGGCTGTGTTCATCGATGCAGTGGCTCGATCACGCGCTCGCACCGGTTTTGATGCACCACATACATGTTTTGAACGCAAACATGTATTTTTGACTGCCGAATGATGAACCATACACGATACCGAGGGTCTCCTCTCTCGACGTTTAGGTTTAGCTCTAGTCTGTCCACTATACAAGTTACGGAAACATATAGAACTTTATATTATAACCCTTCCCGCACGTACACGTTAGAGATCCTCGAGGCCTTAGTGCAAATGGGGTACGGTACTACTCCGGTCTCAAGGGGTTAAACGCGCTAGGGCCTCAAACGACAGTTCTTATAAACTGCAGATTAACCAGATTTGTATACAGTTTTGGACGGATTGATATGACATCCGAGATTTTTTTTGTTCAGTGTACTAGAGCGAATCATCTAACTAGACACAACAGTGACATTACTACAAACCCATTTTTGCCTAAGCTCACTGGATGCACTTGTCGCTGATTGCCGCCCACCCCTTGACGACTCTGCCAAACAGATTTTTGTTGTTGCTCGCTTGCAGGTGTGTCTGTCAAAACCTTCAGCCTCTATCATAAGGATGAGTTAAATATCATATTCCATGGAGCGAAGGCTTAGCTTGTTTCTGAACGAACACACGAACCCCACGTCTAACGGTTGGTGGTATTGGGCAGCGGTATCAGCCTCATGTCTCACTCATCTAAGTGATATTGTGGCTTGACAACGCGAGGCCAAGCTGGTGTAGCCATCTCATACCCCTCCCCAACTCCTCATCCATTCCGGCATTCGACTTCGACATGGGGACAAATTCTGGCCATGTAATTTTTACACTCATCCGCTGCCTCAGCACCGCGAATAACAATCAGCAATAGTCGTTTTCGTGCGGCTGTCGTGGAGCGGGTAGCGTGCATGCGTGGGTACGTCCGCGCGGGCGTGTGCGCGTGTGCGCGTGTGCACGTGTGCATGTGTGTGTTTCTTGAGCGAAGGGGAAGAAGAGCAAAAGTTTCCCACACCGGGACTCGAACCCGGGTCTGCTGGGTGAGAGCCAGCTATCCTAACCGCCTAGACTATATGGGAAGGCTGGACGTCATACTCCCCACGCCCTCGGAAATCTGCCTCTGCTCGCTCACACACCAACCTACACCACAAGCCCACGCACACCAACCTACACCACAAGCCCACGCACACGCTGCATACCACCATCTGTCTGCACCGCCCTGCACTGCCCACAGCGGACGGCAGATCCATTCTTCGCCGTGAGACGTCGCTCTTTCCACTGCCCGTCTCGTCGGCGCGGTCGCGGGCCACCGCTGCGCGTTTGACGCGGCTCGTCGGCACGAGCACATGATGCAATGCACACAAGGTGAGACCAGCCACGACACCCAATCTCGCGCAGCTGTGGGACGTTATGCCGAGAGACGTCGCACAGATCGCCTCGAAGTCTCCGCGGAGAGTGTATGTGCCTGGAGATAGAGCGTGCGCCAGAGCAGCACCGAGCACCGAGCACCGAGCACCGAGCACCGGGTAGCCGGGCGTGGGGCTTGATGTGGGGCTTGATGTCGCGGAGCTGCTGTTCAACGTGTGCACGTGTGCATGTGTGTGTTTCTTGAGCGAAGGGGAAGAAAGAGCAAAGTTTCCCACACCGGGACTCGAACCCGGGTCTGCTGGGTGAGAGCCAGCTATCCTAACCGCCTAGACTATATGGGAAGGCTGGACGTCATACTCCCCACGCCCTCGGAAATCTGCCTCTGCTCGCTCACACACCAACCTACACCACAAGCCCACGCACACCAACCTACACCACAAGCCCACGCACACCAACCTACACCACAAGCCCACGCACACGCTGCATACCACCATCTGTCTGCACCGCCCTGCACTGCCCACAGCGGACGGCAGATCCATTCTTCGCCGTGAGACGTCGCTCTTTCCACTGCCCGTCTCGTCGGCGCGGTCGCGGGCCACCGCTGCGCGTTTGACGCGGCTCGTCGGCACGAGCACATGATGCAATGCACACAAGGTGAGACCAGCCACGACACCCAATCTCGCGCAGCTGTGGGACGTTATGCCGAGAGACGTCGCACAGATCGCCTCGAAGTCTCCGCGGAGAGTGTATGTGCCTGGAGATAGAGCGTGCGCCAGAGCAGCACCGAGCACCGAGCACCGAGCACCGAGCACCGAGCACCGAGCACCGAGCACCGGGTAGCCGGGCGTGGGGCTTGATGTGGGGCTTGATGTCGCGGAGCTGCTGTTCAACGTGTGCACGTGTGCATGTGTGTGTTTCTTGAGCGAAGGGGAAGAAAGAGCAAAGTTTCCCACACCGGGACTCGAACCCGGGTCTGCTGGGTGAGAGCCAGCTATCCTAACCGCCTAGACTATATGGGAAGGCTGGACGTCATACTCCCCACGCCCTCGGAAATCTGCCTCTGCTCGCTCACACACCAACCTACACCACAAGCCCACGCACACCAACCTACACCACAAGCCCACGCACACCAACCTACACCACAAGCCCACGCACACGCTGCATACCACCATCTGTCTGCACCGCCCTGCACTGCCCACAGCGGACGGCAGATCCATTCTTCGCCGTGAGACGTCGCTCTTTCCACTGCCCGTCTCGTCGGCGCGGTCGCAGCCACCGCTGCGCGTTTGACGCGGCTCGTCGGCACGAGCACATGATGCAATGCACACAAGGTGAGACCAGCCACGACACCCAATCTCGCGCAGCTGTGGACGTTATGCCGAGAGACGTCGCACAGATCGCCTCGAAGTCTCCGCGGAGAGTGTATGTGCCTGGAGATAGAGCGTGCGCCAGAGCAGCACCGAGCACCGAGCACCGAGCACCGAGCACCGAGCACCGGGTAGCCGGGCGTGGGGCTTGATGTGGGGCTTGATGTCGCGGAGCTGCTGTTCAACGTGTGCACGTGTGCATGTGTGTGTTTCTTGAGCGAAGGGGAAGAAAGAGCAAAGTTTCCCACACCGGGACTCGAACCCGGGTCTGCTGGGTGAGAGCCAGCTATCCTAACCGCCTAGACTATATGGGAAGGCTGGACGTCATACTCCCCACGCCCTCGGAAATCTGCCTCTGCTCGCTCACACACCAACCGACACCACAAGCCCACGCACACCAACCTACACCACAAGCCCACGCACACCAACCTACACCACAAGCCCACGCACACGCTGCATACCACCATCTGTCTGCACCGCCCTGCACTGCCCACAGCGGACGGCAGATCCATTCTTCGCCGTGAGACGTCGCTCTTTCCACTACCCGTCTCGTCGGCGCGGTCGCAGGCCACCGCTGCGCGTTTGACGCGGCTCGTCGGCACGAGCACATGATGCAATGCACACAAGGTGAGACCAGCCACGACACCCAATCTCGCGCAGCTGTGGGACGTTATGCCGAGAGACGTCGCACAGATCGCCTCGAAGTCTCCGCGGAGAGTGTATGTGCCTGGAGATAGAGCGTGCGCCAGAGCAGCACCGAGCACCGAGCACCGAGCACCGAGCACCGAGCACCGAGCACCGGGTAGCCGGGCGTGGGGCTTGATGTGGGGCTTGATGTCGCGGAGCTGCTGTTCAACGTGTGCACGTGTGCATGTGTGTGTTTCTTGAGCGAAGGGGAAGAAAGAGCAAAAGTTTCCCACACCGGGACTCGAACCCGGGTCTGCTGGGTGAGAGCCAGCTATCCTAACCGCCTAGACTATATGGGAAGGCTGGACGTCATACTCCCCACGCCCTCGGAAATCTGCCTCTGCTCGCTCACACACCAACCTACACCACAAGCCCACGCACACCAACCTACACCACAAGCCCACGCACACCAACCTACACCACAAGCCCACGCACACGCTGCATACCACCATCTGTCTGCACCGCCCTGCACTGCCCACAGCGGACGGCAGATCCATTCTTCGCCGTGAGACGTCGCTCTTTCCACTACCCGTCTCGTCGGCGCGGTCGCAGGCCACCGCTGCGCGTTTGACGCGGCTCGTCGGCACGAGCACATGATGCAATGCACACAAGGTGAGACCAGCCACGACACCCAATCTCGCGCAGCTGTGGGACGTTATGCCGAGAGACGTCGCACAGATCGCCTCGAAGTCTCCGCGGAGAGTGTATGTGCCTGGAGATAGAGCGTGCGCCAGAGCAGCACCGAGCACCGAGCACCGAGCACCGAGCACCGGGTAGCCGGGCGTGGGGCTTGATGTGGGGCTTGATGTCGCGGAGCTGCTGTTCAACGTGTGCACGTGTGCATGTGTGTGTTTCTTGAGCGAAGGGAAGAAAGAGCAAAGTTTCCCACACCGGGACTCGAACCCGGGTCTGCTGGGTGAGAGCCAGCTATCCTAACCGCCTAGACTATATGGGAAGGCTGGACGTCATACTCCCCACGCCCTCGGAAATCTGCCTCTGCTCGCTCACACACCAACCTACACCACAAGCCCACGCACACCAACCTACACCACAAGCCCACGCACACGCTGCATACCACCATCTGTCTGCACCGCCCTGCACTGCCCACAGCGGACGGCAGATCCATTCTTCGCCGTGAGACGTCGCTCTTTCCACTACCCGTCTCGTCGGCGCGGTCGCAGGCCACCGCTGCGCGTTTGACGCGGCTCGTCGGCACGAGCACATGATGCAATGCACACAAGGTGAGACCAGCCACGACACCCAATCTCGCGCAGCTGTGGGACGTTATGCCGAGAGACGTCGCACAGATCGCCTCGAAGTCTCCGCGGAGAGTGTATGTGCCTGGAGATAGAGCGTGCGCCAGAGCAGCACCGAGCACCGAGCACCGAGCACCGAGCACCGGGTAGCCGGGCGTGGGGCTTGATGTGGGGCTTGATGTCGCGGAGCTGCTGTTCAACGTGTGCACGTGTGCATGTGTGTGTTTCTTGAGCGAAGGGGAAGAAAGAGCAAAAGTTTCCCACACCGGGACTCGAACCCGGGTCTGCTGGGTGAGAGCCAGCTATCCTAACCGCCTAGACTATATGGGAAGGCTGGACGTCATACTCCCCACGCCCTCGGAAATCTGCCTCTGCTCGCTCACACACCAACCTACACCACAAGCCCACGCACACCAACCTACACCACAAGCCCACGCACACCAACCTACACCACAAGCCCACGCACACGCTGCATACCACCATCTGTCTGCACCGCCCTGCACTGCCCACAGCGGACGGCAGATCCATTCTTCGCCGTGAGACGTCGCTCTTTCCACTACCCGTCTCGTCGGCGCGGTCGCAGGCCACCGCTGCGCGTTTGACGCGGCTCGTCGGCACGAGCACATGATGCAATGCACACAAGGTGAGACCAGCCACGACACCCAATCTCGCGCAGCTGTGGGACGTTATGCCGAGAGACGTCGCACAGATCGCCTCGAAGTCTCCGCGGAGAGTGTATGTGCCTGGAGATAGAGCGTGCGCCAGAGCAGCACCGAGCACCGAGCACCGAGCACCGAGCACCGAGCACCGGGTAGCCGGGCGTGGGGCTTGATGTGGGGCTTGATGTCGCGGAGCTGCTGTTCAACGTGTGCACGTGTGCATGTGTGTGTTTCTTGAGCGAAGGGGAAGAAAGAGCAAAGTTTCCCACACCGGGACTCGAACTCCGGGTCTGCTGGGTGAGAGCCAGCTATCCTAACCGCCTAGACTATATGGGAAGGCTGGACGTCATACTCCCCACGCCCTCGGAAATCTGCCTCTGCTCGCTCACACACCAACCTACACCACAAGCCCACGCACACCAACCTACACCACAAGCCCACGCACACAACCTACACCACAAGCCCACGCACACGCTGCATACCACCATCTGTCTGCACCGCCCTGCACTGCCCACAGCGGACGGCAGATCCATTCTTCGCCGTGAGACGTCGCTCTTTCCACTACCCGTCTCGTCGGCGCGGTCGCAGGCCACCGCTGCGCGTTTGACGCGGCTCGTCGGCACGAGCACATGATGCAATGCACACAAGGTGAGACCAGCCACGACACCCAATCTCGCGCAGCTGTGGGACGTTATGCCGAGAGACGTCGCACAGATCGCCTCGAAGTCTCCGCGGAGAGTGTATGTGCCTGGAGATAGAGCGTGCGCCAGAGCAGCACCGAGCACCGAGCACCGAGCACCGAGCACCGAGCACCGGGTAGCCGGGCGTGGGGCTTGATGTGGGGCTTGATGTCGCGGAGCTGCTGTTCAACGTGTGCACGTGTGCATGTGTGTGTTTCTTGAGCGAAGGGGAAGAAAGAGCAAAGTTTCCCACACCGGGACTCGAACCCGGGTCTGCTGGGTGAGAGCCAGCTATCCAACCGCCTAGACTATATGGGAAGGCTGGACGTCATACTCCCCACGCCCTCGGAAATCTGCCTCTGCTCGCTCACACACCAACCTACACCACAAGCCCACGCACACCAACCTACACCACAAGCCCACGCACACGCTGCATACCACCATCTGTCTGCACCGCCCTGCACTGCCCACAGCGGACGGCAGATCCATTCTTCGCCGTGAGACGTCGCTCTTTCCACTACCCGTCTCGTCGGCGCGGTCGCAGGCCACCGCTGCGCGTTTGACGCGGCTCGTCGGCACGAGCACATGATGCAATGCACACAAGGTGAGACCAGCCACGACACCCAATCTCGCGCAGCTGTGGGACGTTATGCCGAGAGACGTCGCACAGATCGCCTCGAAGTCTCCGCGGAGAGTGTATGTGCCTGGAGATAGAGCGTGCGCCAGAGCAGCACCGAGCACCGAGCACCGAGCACCGAGCACCGGGTAGCCGGGCGTGGGGCTTGATGTGGGGCTTGATGTCGCGGAGCTGCTGTTCAACGTGTGCACGTGTGCATGTGTGTGTTTCTTGAGCGAAGGGGAAGAAAGAGCAAAGTTTCCCACACCGGGACTCGAACCCGGGTCTGCTGGGTGAGAGCCAGCTATCCTAACCGCCTAGACTATATGGGAAGGCTGGACGTCATACTCCCCACGCCCTCGGAAATCTGCCTCTGCTCGCTCACATACCAACCTACACCACAAGCCCACGCACACCAACCACAGCCCACGCACACCAACCTACACCACAAGCCCACGCACACGCTGCATACCACCATCTGTCTGCACCGCCCTGCACTGCCCACAGCGGACGGCAGATCCATTCTTCGCCGTGAGACGTCGCTCTTTCCACTACCCGTCTCGTCGGCGCGGTCGCAGGCCACCGCTGCGCGTTTGACGCGGCTCGTCGGCACGAGCACATGATGCAATGCACACAAGGTGAGACCAGCCACGACACCCAATCTCGCGCAGCTGTGGGACGTTATGCCGAGAGACGTCGCACAGATCGCCTCGAAGTCTCCGCGGAGAGTGTATGTGCCTGGAGATAGAGCGTGCGCCAGAGCAGCACCGAGCACCGAGCACCGAGCACCGAGCACCGAGCACCGAGCACCGGGTAGCCGGGCGTGGGGCTTGATGTGGGGCTTGATGTCGCGGAGCTGCTGTTCAACGTGTGCACGTGTGCATGTGTGTGTTTCTTGAGCGAAGGGGAAGAAAGAGCAAAAGTTTCCCACACCGGGACTCGAACCCGGGTCTGCTGGGTGAGAGCCAGCTATCCTAACCGCCTAGACTATATGGGAAGGCTGGACGTCATACTCCCCACGCCCTCGGAAATCTGCCTCTGCTCGCTCACACACCAACCTACACCACAAGCCCACGCACACCAACCTACACCACAAGCCCACGCACAAGCCCACGCACACGCTGCATACCACCATCTGTCTGCACCGCCCTGCACTGCCCACAGCGGACGGCAGATCCATTCTTCGCCGTGAGACGTCGCTCTTTCCACTACCCGTCTCGTCGGCGCGGTCGCAGGCCACCGCTGCGCGTTTGACGCGGCTCGTCGGCACGAGCACATGATGCAATGCACACAAGGTGAGACCAGCCACGACACCCAATCTCGCGCAGCTGTGGGACGTTATGCCGAGAGACGTCGCACAGATCGCCTCGAAGTCTCCGCGGAGAGTGTATGTGCCTGGAGATAGAGCGTGCGCCAGAGCAGCACCGAGCACCGAGCACCGAGCACCGAGCACCGGGTAGCCGGGCGTGGGGCTTGATGTGGGGCTTGATGTCGCGGAGCTGCTGTTCAACGTGTGCACGTGTGCATGTGTGTGTTTCTTGAGCGAAGGGGAAGAAAGAGCAAAGTTTCCCACACCGGGACTCGAACCCGGGTCTGCTGGGTGAGAGCCAGCTATCCTAACCGCCTAGACTATATGGGAAGGCTGGACGTCATACTCCCCACGCCCTCGGAAATCTGCCTCTGCTCGCTCACACACCCACCTACACCACACGCACACCAACCTACACCACAAGCCCACGCACACCAACCTACACCACAAGCCCATGCACACGCTGCATACCACCATCTGTCTGCACCGCCCTGCACTGCCCACAGCGGACGGCAGATCCATTCTTCGCCGTGAGACGTCGCTCTTTCCACTACCCGTCTCGTCGGCGCGGTCGCAGGCCACCGCTGCGCGTTTGACGCGGCTCGTCGGCACGAGCACATGATGCAATGCACACAAGGTGAGACCAGCCACGACACCCAATCTCGCGCAGCTGTGGGACGTTATGCCGAGAGACGTCGCACAGATCGCCTCGAAGTCTCCGCGGAGAGTGTATGTGCCTGGAGATAGAGCGTGCGCCAGAGCAGCACCGAGCACCGAGCACCGAGCACCGAGCACCGGGTAGCCGGGCGTGGGGCTTGATGTGGGGCTTGATGTCGCGGAGCTGCTGTTCAACGTGTGCACGTGTGCATGTGTGTGTTTCTTGAGCGAAGGAAGCAAAGTTTCCCACACCGGGACTCGAACCCGGGTCTGCTGGGTGAGAGCCAGCTATCCTAACCGCCTAGACTATATGGGAAGGCTGGACGTCATACTCCCCACGCCCTCGGAAATCTGCCTCTGCTCGCTCACACACCAACCGACACCACAAGCCCACGCACACCAACCTACACCACAAGCCCACGCACACCACGCACCACGCTGCACACGCTGCATACCATCTGTCTGCACCGCCCTGCACTGCCCACAGCGGACGGCAGATCCATTCTTCGCCGTGAGACGTCGCTCTTTCCACTACCCGTCTCGTCGGCGCGGTCGCAGGCCACCGCTGCGCGTTTGACGCGGCTCGTCGGCACGAGCACATGATGCAATGCACACAAGGTGAGACCAGCCACGACACCCAATCTCGCGCAGCTGTGGGACGTTATGCCGAGAGACGTCGCACAGATCGCCTCGAAGTCTCCGCGGAGAGTGTATGTGCCTGGAGATAGAGCGTGCGCCAGAGCAGCACCGAGCACCGAGCACCGAGCACCGAGCACCGAGCACCGAGCACCGGGTAGCCGGGCGTGGGGCTTGATGTGGGGCTTGATGTCGCGGAGCTGCTGTTCAACGTGTGCACGTGTGCATGTGTGTGTTTCTTGAGCGAAGGGGAAGAAAGAGCAAAGTTTCCCACACCGGGACTCGAACCCGGGTCTGCTGGGTGAGAGCCAGCTATCCTAACCGCCTAGACTATATGGGAAGGCTGGACGTCATACTCCCCACGCCCTCGGAAATCTGCCTCTGCTCGCTCACACACCAACCTACACCACAAGCCCACGCACACGCTGCATACCACCATCTGTCTGCACCGCCCTGCACTGCCCACAGCGGACGGCAGATCCATTCTTCGCCGTGAGACGTCGCTCTTTCCACTACCCGTCTCGTCGGCGCGGTCGCAGGCCACCGCTGCGCGTTTGACGCGGCTCGTCGGCACGAGCACATGATGCAATGCACACAAGGTGAGACCAGCCACGACACCCAATCTCGCGCAGCTGTGGGACGTTATGCCGAGAGACGTCGCACAGATCGCCTCGAAGTCTCCGCGGAGAGTGTATGTGCCTGGAGATAGAGCGTGCGCCAGAGCAGCACCGAGCACCGAGCACCGAGCACCGAGCACCGGGTAGCCGGGCGTGGGGCTTGATGTGGGGCTTGATGTCGCGGAGCTGCTGTTCAACGTGTGCACGTGTGCATGTGTGTGTTTCTTGAGCGAAGGGGAAGAAAGAGCAAAAGTTTCCCACACCGGGACTCGAACCCGGGTCTGCTGGGTGAGAGCCAGCTATCCTAACCGCCTAGACTATATGGGAAGGCTGGACGTCATACTCCCCACGCCCTCGGAAATCTGCCTCTGCTCGCTCACACACCAACCTACACCACAAGCCCACGCACACCAACCTACACCACAAGCCCACGCACACCAACCTACACCACAAGCCCACGCACACGCTGCATACCACCATCTGTCTGCACCGCCCTGCACTGCCCACAGCGGACGGCAGATCCATTCTTCGCCGTGAGACGTCGCTCTTTCCACTACCCGTCTCGTCGGCGCGGTCGCAGGCCACCGCTGCGCGTTTGACGCGGCTCGTCGGCACGAGCACATGATGCAATGCACACAAGGTGAGACCAGCCACGACACCCAATCTCGCGCAGCTGTGGGACGTTATGCCGAGAGACGTCGCACAGATCGCCTCGAAGTCTCCGCGGAGAGTGTATGTGCCTGGAGATAGAGCGTGCGCCAGAGCAGCACCGAGCACCGAGCACCGAGCACCGAGCACCGGGTAGCCGGGCGTGGGGCTTGATGTGGGGCTTGATGTCGCGGAGCTGCTGTTCAACGTGTGCACGTGTGCATGTGTGTGTTTCTTGAGCGAAGGGAAGAAAGAGCAAAGTTTCCCACACCGGGACTCGAACCCGGGTCTGCTGGGTGAGAGCCAGCTATCCTAACCGCCTAGACTATATGGGAAGGCTGGACGTCATACTCCCCACGCCCTCGGAAATCTGCCTCTGCTCGCTCACACACCTACACACACCGCACCCACAAGCCCACGCACACCAACCTACACCACAAGCCCACGCACACGCTGCATACCACCATCTGTCTGCACCGCCCTGCACTGCCCACAGCGGACGGCAGATCCATTCTTCGCCGTGAGACGTCGCTCTTTCCACTACCCGTCTCGTCGGCGCGGTCGCAGGCCACCGCTGCGCGTTTGACGCGGCTCGTCGGCACGAGCACATGATGCAATGCACACAAGGTGAGACCAGCCACGACACCCAATCTCGCGCAGCTGTGGGACGTTATGCCGAGAGACGTCGCACAGATCGCCTCGAAGTCTCCGCGGAGAGTGTATGTGCCTGGAGATAGAGCGTGCGCCAGAGCAGCACCGAGCACCGAGCACCGAGCACCGAGCACCGGGTAGCCGGGCGTGGGGCTTGATGTGGGGCTTGATGTCGCGGAGCTGCTGTTCAACGTGTGCACGTGTGCATGTGTGTGTTTCTTGAGCGAAGGGGAAGAAAGAGCAAAAGTTTCCCACACCGGGACTCGAACCCGGGTCTGCTGGGTGAGAGCCAGCTATCCTAACCGCCTAGACTATATGGGAAGGCTGGACGTCATACTCCCCACGCCCTCGGAAATCTGCCTCTGCTCGCTCACACACCAACCTACACCACAAGCCCACGCACACCAACCTACACCACAAGCCCACGCACACCACCACACCACTGCCACGCACGCTGCATACCACCATCTGTCTGCACCGCCCTGCACTGCCCACAGCGGACGGCAGATCCATTCTTCGCCGTGAGACGTCGCTCTTTCCACTACCCGTCTCGTCGGCGCGGTCGCAGGCCACCGCTGCGCGTTTGACGCGGCTCGTCGGCACGAGCACATGATGCAATGCACACAAGGTGAGACCAGCCACGACACCCAATCTCGCGCAGCTGTGGGACGTTATGCCGAGAGACGTCGCACAGATCGCCTCGAAGTCTCCGCGGAGAGTGTATGTGCCTGGAGATAGAGCGTGCGCCAGAGCAGCACCGAGCACCGAGCACCGAGCACCGAGCACCGAGCACCGGGTAGCCGGGCGTGGGGCTTGATGTGGGGCTTGATGTCGCGGAGCTGCTGTTCAACGTGTGCACGTGTGCATGTGTGTGTTTCTTGAGCGAAGGGGAAGAAAGAGCAAAAGTTTCCCACACCGGGACTCGAACCCGGGTCTGCTGGGTGAGAGCCAGCTATCCTAACCGCCTAGACTATATGGGAAGGCTGGACGTCATACTCCCCACGCCCTCGGAAATCTGCCTCTGCTCGCTCACACACCAACCTACACCACAAGCCCACGCACACCAACCTACACCACAAGCCCACGCACACGCTGCATACCACCATCTGTCTGCACCGCCCTGCACTGCCCACAGCGGACGGCAGATCCATTCTTCGCCGTGAGACGTCGCTCTTTCCACTACCCGTCTCGTCGGCGCGGTCGCAGGCCACCGCTGCGCGTTTGACGCGGCTCGTCGGCACGAGCACATGATGCAATGCACACAAGGTGAGACCAGCCACGACACCCAATCTCGCGCAGCTGTGGGACGTTATGCCGAGAGACGTCGCACAGATCGCCTCGAAGTCTCCGCGGAGAGTGTATGTGCCTGGAGATAGAGCGTGCGCCAGAGCAGCACCGAGCACCGAGCACCGAGCACCGAGCACCGAGCACCGGGTAGCCGGGCGGGGCTTGATGTGGGGCTTGATGTCGCGGAGCTGCTGTTCAACGTGTGCACGTGTGCATGTGTGTGTTTCTTGAGCGAAGGGGAAGAAAGAGCAAAAGTTTCCCACACCGGGACTCGAACCCGGGTCTGCTGGGTGAGAGCCAGCTATCCTAACCGCCTAGACTATATGGGAAGGCTGGACGTCATACTCCCCACGCCCTCGGAAATCTGCCTCTGCTCGCTCACACACCAACCTACACCACAAGCCCACGCACACCAACCTACACCACAAGCCCACGCACACGCTGCATACCACCATCTGTCTGCACCGCCCTGCACTGCCCACAGCGGACGGCAGATCCATTCTTCGCCGTGAGACGTCGCTCTTTCCACTACCCGTCTCGTCGGCGCGGTCGCAGGCCACCGCTGCGCGTTTGACGCGGCTCGTCGGCACGAGCACATGATGCAATGCACACAAGGTGAGACCAGCCACGACACCCAATCTCGCGCAGCTGTGGGACGTTATGCCGAGAGACGTCGCACAGATCGCCTCGAAGTCTCCGCGGAGAGTGTATGTGCCTGGAGATAGAGCGTGCGCCAGAGCACCGAGCACCGAGCACCGAGCACCGAGCACCGGGTAGCCGGGCGTGGGGCTTGATGTGGGGCTTGATGTCGCGGAGCTGCTGTTCAACGTGTGCACGTGTGCATGTGTGTGTTTTTGAGCGAAGGGGAAGAAAGAGCAAAGTTTCCCACACCGGGACTCGAACCCGGGTCTGCTGGGTGAGAGCCAGCTATCCTAACCGCCTAGACTATATGGGAAGGCTGGACGTCATACTCCCCACGCCCTCGGAAATCTGCCTCTGCTCGCTCACACACCAACCTACACCACAAGCCCACGCACACCAACCTACACCACAAGCCCACGCACACGCTGCATACCACCATCTGTCTGCACCGCCCTGCACTGCCCACAGCGGACGGCAGATCCATTCTTCGCCGTGAGACGTCGCTCTTTCCACTACCCGTCTCGTCGGCGCGGTCGCAGGCCACCGCTGCGCGTTTGACGCGGCTCGTCGGCACGAGCACATGATGCAATGCACACAAGGTGAGACCAGCCACGACACCCAATCTCGCGCAGCTGTGGGACGTTATGCCGAGAGACGTCGCACAGATCGCCTCGAAGTCTCCGCGGAGAGTGTATGTGCCTGGAGATAGAGCGTGCGCCAGAGCAGCACCGAGCACCGAGCACCGAGCACCGAGCACCGGGTAGCCGGGCGTGGGGCTTGATGTGGGGCTTGATGTCGCGGAGCTGCTGTTCAACGTGTGCACGTGTGCATGTGTGTGTTTCGAGCGAAGGGGAAGAAAGAGCAAAGTTTCCCACACCGGGACTCGAACCCGGGTCTGCTGGGTGAGAGCCAGCTATCCTAACCGCCTAGACTATATGGGAAGGCTGGACGTCATACTCCCCACGCCCTCGGAAATCTGCCTCTGCTCGCTCACACACCAACCTACACCACAAGCCCACGCACACCAACCTACACCACAAGCCCACGCACACGCTGCATACCACCATCTGTCTGCACCGCCCTGCACTGCCCACAGCGGACGGCAGATCCATTCTTCGCCGTGAGACGTCGCTCTTTCCACTACCCGTCTCGTCGGCGCGGTCGCAGGCCACCGCTGCGCGTTTGACGCGGCTCGTCGGCACGAGCACATGATGCAATGCACACAAGGTGAGACCAGCCACGACACCCAATCTCGCGCAGCTGTGGGACGTTATGCCGAGAGACGTCGCACAGATCGCCTCGAAGTCTCCGCGGAGAGTGTATGTGCCTGGAGATAGAGCGTGCGCCAGAGCAGCACCGAGCACCGAGCACCGAGCACCGAGCACCGGGTAGCCGGGCGTGGGGCTTGATGTGGGGCTTGATGTCGCGGAGCTGCTGTTCAACGTGTGCACGTGTGCATGTGTGTGTTTCTTGAGCGAAGGGGAAGAAAGAGCAAAGTTTCCCACACCGGGACTCGAACCCGGGTCTGCTGGGTGAGAGCCAGCTATCCTAACCGCCTAGACTATATGGGAAGGCTGGACGTCATACTCCCCACGCCCTCGGAAATCTGCCTCTGCTCGCTCACACACCAACCTACACCACAAGCCCACGCACACCAACCTACACCACAAGCCCACGCACACGCTGCATACCACCATCTGTCTGCACCGCCCTGCACTGCCCACAGCGGACGGCAGATCCATTCTTCGCCGTGAGACGTCGCTCTTTCCACTACCCGTCTCGTCGGCGCGGTCGCAGGCCACCGCTGCGCGTTTGACGCGGCTCGTCGGCACGAGCACATGATGCAATGCACACAAGGTGAGACCAGCCACGACACCCAATCTCGCGCAGCTGTGGGACGTTATGCCGAGAGACGTCGCACAGATCGCCTCGAAGTCTCCGCGGAGAGTGTATGTGCCTGGAGATAGAGCGTGCGCCAGAGCAGCACCGAGCACCGAGCACCGAGCACCGAGCACCGAGCACCGAGCACCGAGCACCGAGCACCGAGCACCGGGTAGCCGGGCGTGGGGCTTGATGTGGGGCTTGATGTCGCGGAGCTGCTGTTCAACGTGTGCACGTGTGCATGTGTGTGTTTCTTGAGCGAAGGGGAAGAAAGAGCAAAAGTTTCCCACACCGGGACTCGAACCCGGGTCTGCTGGGTGAGAGCCAGCTATCCTAACCGCCTAGACTATATGGGAAGGCTGGACGTCATACTCCCCCACGCCCTCGGAAATCTGCCTCTGCTCGCTCACACACCAACCTACACCACAAGCCCACGCACACCAACCTACACCACAAGCCCACGCACACGCTGCATACCACCATCTGTCTGCACCGCCCTGCACTGCCCACAGCGGACGGCAGATCCATTCTTCGCCGTGAGACGTCGCTCTTTCCACTACCCGTCTCGTCGGCGCGGTCGCAGGCCACCGCTGCGCGTTTGACGCGGCTCGTCGGCACGAGCACATGATGCAATGCACACAAGGTGAGACCAGCCACGACACCCAATCTCGCGCAGCTGTGGGACGTTATGCCGAGAGACGTCGCACAGATCGCCTCGAAGTCTCCGCGGAGAGTGTATGTGCCTGGAGATAGAGCGTGCGCCAGAGCAGCACCGAGCACCGAGCACCGAGCACCGAGCACCGAGCACCGGGTAGCCGGGCGTGGGGCTTGATGTGGGGCTTGATGTCGCGGAGCTGCTGTTCAACGTGTGCACGTGTGCATGTGTGTGTTTCTTGAGCGAAGGGGAAGAAAGAGCAAAAGTTTCCCACACCGGGACTCGAACCCGGGTCTGCTGGGTGAGAGCCAGCTATCCTAACCGCCTAGACTATATGGGAAGGCTGGACGTCATACTCCCCCACGCCCTCGGAAATCTGCCTCTGCTCGCTCACACACCAACCTACACCACAAGCCCACGCACACCAACCTACACCACAAGCCCATGCACACGCTGCATACCACCATCTGTCTGCACCTGCACTGCCCACAGCGGACGGCAGATCCATTCTTCGCCGTGAGACGTCGCTCTTTCCACTACCCGTCTCGTCGGCGCGGTCGCAGGCCACCGCTGCGCGTTTGACGCGGCTCGTCGGCACGAGCACATGATGCAATGCACACAAGGTGAGACCAGCCACGACACCCAATCTCGCGCAGCTGTGGGACGTTATGCCGAGAGACGTCGCACAGATCGCCTCGAAGTCTCCGCGGAGAGTGTATGTGCCTGGAGATAGAGCGTGCGCCAGAGCAGCACCGAGCACCGAGCACCGAGCACCGAGCACCGAGCAAAGCCGGGCGTGGGGCTTGATGGGGCTTGATGTCGCGGAGCTGCTGTTCAACGTGTGCACGTGTGTGTGTGTTTCTTGAGCGAAGGGGAAGAAAGAGCAAAGTTTCCCACACCGGGACTCGAACCCGGGTCTGCTGGGTGAGAGCCAGCTATCCTAACCGCCTAGACTATATGGGAAGGCTGGACGTCATACTCCCCACGCCCTCGGAAATCTGCCTCTGCTCGCTCACACCAACCTACACCACAAGCCCACGCACACCAACCTACACCACAAGCCCACGCACACGCTGCATACCACCATCTGTCTGCACCGCCCTGCACTGCCCACAGCGGACGGCAGATCCATTCTTCGCCGTGAGACGTCGCTCTTTCCACTACCCGTCTCGTCGGCGCGGTCGCAGGCCACCGCTGCGCGTTTGACGCGGCTCGTCGGCACGAGCACATGATGCAATGCACACAAGGTGAGACCAGCCACGACACCCAATCTCGCGCAGCTGTGGGACGTTATGCCGAGAGACGTCGCACAGATCGCCTCGAAGTCTCCGCGGAGAGTGTATGTGCCTGGAGATAGAGCGTGCGCCAGAGCGAGCACCGAGCACCGAGCACCGAGCACCGGGTAGCCGGGCGTGGGGCTTGATGTGGGGCTTGATGTCGCGGAGCTGCTGTTCAACGTGTGCACGTGTGCATGTGTGTGTTTCTTGAGCGAAGGGGAAGAAAGAGCAAAAGTTTCCCACACCGGGACTCGAACCCTGCTGGGTGAGAGCCAGCTATCCTAACCGCCTAGACTATATGGGAAGGCTGGACGTCATACTCCCCACGCCCTCGGAAATCTGCCTCTGCTCGCTCACACACCAACCTACACCACAAGCCCACGCACACCAACCTACACCACAAGCCCACGCACACGCTGCATACCACCATCTGTCTGCACCGCCCTGCACTGCCCACAGCGGACGGCAGATCCATTCTTCGCCGTGAGACGTCGCTCTTTCCACTACCCGTCTCGTCGGCGCGGTCGCAGGCCACCGCTGCGCGTTTGACGCGGCTCGTCGGCACGAGCACATGATGCAATGCACACAAGGTGAGACCAGCCACGACACCCAATCTCGCGCAGCTGTGGGACGTTATGCCGAGAGACGTCGCACAGATCGCCTCGAAGTCTCCGCGGAGAGTGTATGTGCCTGGAGATAGAGCGTGCGCCAGAGCAGCACCGAGCACCGAGCACCGAGCACCGAGCACCGAGCACCGAGCACCGAGCACCGTAGCCGGGCGTGGGGCGTGGGTGGTGGCTTGATGTCGCGGAGCTGCTGTTCAACGTGTGCACGTGTGCATGTGTGTGTTTTTGAGCGAAGGGGAAGAAAGAGCAAAGTTTCCCACACCGGGACTCGAACCCGGGTCTGCTGGGTGAGAGCCAGCTATCCTAACCGCCTAGACTATATGGGAAGGCTGGACGTCATACTCCCCACGCCCTCGGAAATCTGCCTCTGCTCGCTCACACACCAACCTACACCACAAGCCCACGCACACCAACCTACACCACAAGCCCACGCACACGCTGCATACCACCATCTGTCTGCACCGCCCTGCACTGCCCACAGCGGACGGCAGATCCATTCTTCGCCGTGAGACGTCGCTCTTTCCACTACCCGTCTCGTCGGCGCGGTCGCAGGCCACCGCTGCGCGTTTGACGCGGCTCGTCGGCACGAGCACATGATGCAATGCACACAAGGTGAGACCAGCCACGACACCCATCTCGCGCAGCTGTGGGACGTTATGCCGAGAGACGTCGCACAGATCGCCTCGAAGTCTCCGCGGAGAGTGTATGTGCCTGGAGATAGAGCGTGCGCCAGAGCAGCACCGAGCACCGAGCACCACCGAGCACCGAGCACCGGGTAGCCGGGCGTGGGGCTTGATGGGGCTTGATGTCGCGGAGCTGCTGTTCAACGTGTGCACGTGTGCATGTGTGTGTTTCTTGAGCGAAGGGGAAGAAAGAGCAAAGTTTCCCACACCGGGACTCGAACCCGGGTCTGCTGGGTGAGAGCCAGCTATCCTAACCGCCTAGACTATATGGGAAGGCTGGACGTCATACTCCCCACGCCCTCGGAAATCTGCCTCTGCTCGCTCACACACCAACCTACACCACAAGCCCACGCACACCAACCTACACCACAAGCCCACGCACACGCTGCATACCACCATCTGTCTGCACCGCCCTGCACTGCCCACAGCGGACGGCAGATCCATTCTTCGCCGTGAGACGTCGCTCTTTCCACTACCCGTCTCGTCGGCGCGGTCGCAGGCCACCGCTGCGCGTTTGACGCGGCTCGTCGGCACGAGCACATGATGCAATGCACACAAGGTGAGACCAGCCACGACACCCAATCTCGCGCAGCTGTGGGACGTTATGCCGAGAGACGTCGCACAGATCGCCTCGAAGTCTCCGCGGAGAGTGTATGTGCCTGGAGATAGAGCGTGCGCCAGAGCAGCACCGAGCACCGAGCACCGAGCACCGAGCACCGGGTAGCCGGGCGTGGGGCTTGATGTGGGGCTTGATGTCGCGGAGCTGCTGTTCAACGTGTGCACGTGTGCATGTGTGTGTTTCTTGAGCGAAGGGAAGAAAGAGCAAAAGTTTCCCACACCGGGACTCGAACCCGGGTCTGCTGGGTGAGAGCCAGCTATCCTAACCGCCTAGACTATATGGGAAGGCTGGACGTCATACTCCCCCACGCCCTCGGAAATCTGCCTCTGCTCGCTCACACACCAACCTACACCACAAGCCCACGCACACCAACCTACACCACAAGCCCACGCACACGCTGCATACCACCATCTGTCTGCACCGCCCTGCACTGCCCACAGCGGACGGCAGATCCATTCTTCGCCGTGAGACGTCGCTCTTTCCACTACCCGTCTCGTCGGCGCGGTCGCAGGCCACCGCTGCGCGTTTGACGCGGCTCGTCGGCACGAGCACATGATGCAATGCACAAGGTGAGACCAGCCACGACACCCAATCTCGCGCAGCTGTGGGACGTTATGCCGAGAGACGTCGCACAGATCGCCTCGAAGTCTCCGCGGAGAGTGTATGTGCCTGGAGATAGAGCGTGCGCCAGAGCAGCACCGAGCACCGAGCACCGAGCACCGAGCACCGAGCACCGGGTAGCCGGGCGTGGGGCTTGATGTGGGGCTTGATGTCGCGGAGCTGCTGTTCAACGTGCACGTGTGCATGTGTGTGTTTCTTGAGCGAAGGGAAGAAAGAGCAAAAGTTTCCCACACCGGGACTCGAACCCGGGTCTGCTGGGTGAGAGCCAGCTATCCTAACCGCCTAGACTATATGGGAAGGCTGGACGTCATACTCCCCACGCCCTCGGAAATCTGCCTCTGCTCGCTCACACACCAACCTACACCACAAGCCCACGCACACCAACCTACACCACAAGCCCACGCACACGCTGCATACCACCATCTGTCTGCACCGCCCTGCACTGCCCACAGCGGACGGCAGATCCATTCTTCGCCGTGAGACGTCGCTCTTTCCACTACCCGTCTCGTCGGCGCGGTCGCAGGCCACCGCTGCGCGTTTGACGCGGCTCGTCGGCACGAGCACATGATGCAATGC
>JAAVTG010001033.1:0-48899 GCA_011947345.1 Phytophthora quininea
CAAAAATGCTAGTACTCGACCCACGTATTATTTCCAAAACCGCTGGTCTCTATCAACTAGATGCTGATCAGAACCTCACTGAGCTCAAGCATCTCATGCGCGATCTTATCATTAAGGAAGCATCTCACGATGAACGACCGGCAGTATGGGCAAATGAATCGGCTCCATCGACAGTATCAGTAGCAACTCAGACCGAGGATACGGGCGGACGTGTATGGGCATACGCTCCGAAGCGAAAAAAACAACCAAAAACTTTTGCTCTATAAGTCTTACCAAAGATATTTTTTTGATAGCCAATCAGCTGTATAGGGTGGATAATCAACCTTATGCCTCTGATAGTATCTAGCGCGTCTCTTAGCATTATTATGGCCTAACGATGCATATACTTTCAATGGAGACTTATCACGATATTGAGCATATCCTCTTGCACCAAAATCAATATGCTAAACTCTGTCAGCATCTCTAATCCACACCCGATATTTTTTTGTTTTCAGAGGACTGACTTCCCATAGAATTATCTTAGTCATTTTGGTCTATAACTCTATGAGCTCTGCTTTATAACTCTGTTAAGGTCGCAGACCTTGACTACGTCTAAGCTCTGCTCTATAACTCTGTTAAGGTCGCAGACCTTGACTACGTCTAAGCTCTGCTCTATATCTATGGATTAGATAGTTTGGCCAACTGAGCCTCAAGATCTTTCACCTTTGCTATTAATAGTTTGATAGCCGCAGCATTCAGAGAGCTAAGAAAACCATAATCAAGAGTGAATTGCATTCCTTCAATATCAACTGATGGATCTTCAACAGTCAAGTTTTCATTAGGAAAACAATTAACTAGTTCTTTAGCAACTACCATAGCTTCCTGTGCGATGAGGCCAAGCTTATAGGTATTCTCCTCACTCTTATATCGGTAGCTTACTGGACGAAGTTGATCAAAGTGATCAAGGGTAATATCGATTGAGTTGATATCAGTTTTAAGTCTTCGATCAGATTCGGCATAAACTCCTGTTTTAACAAGAATAGCTGATGAGAAATAGGCTGCAATGCCTGCAGTATATGGACCAAGCCCCAGGTTAGAATACGTTCCGCCTGCGACATTGTATAGATAAGCCGTAGCAGTACCTCCAGCACCAATCTGATAATTATTAGATGTTGCAACATGAAGCGGAGCTACCATTGCTGCTGTACCGATTCCGACTCGACCATTGCAATTGATGGTCAGAGCATTGCTGGTTCCATATGGATCAAAGCTTAAATAATTAGAACTCGATCCCGAAGCCGTTGGCTTCCAGGTGAGTGTCATACAATTATTAGCACTGAGACCATTGCCGATACGCATCATAACTTGAGTACTACCGGCGGTTCCATCTAAGAGGTTAAGGAGACCATCTCCGATAGCTCCGCCACTATTTAACATAGTTGTCCTACCTCTTACCCATAAAGCATTTCCTGAATTATTTCCGATAATACACTGGACGGAGTAATTAGTATTAACGAGATCATTAGCTTGTATCATTACTCGACCAAACTGACCATCAGCAGTCAATAATTGTGGATATTGACCACTACCAAGCGAAACATTTGAATTAGTGGTAGTTTGAGCTCCAACATTCTGAGTATTGATAAAGAATCCTGAATTAATACCGCTTCCTTCCTGAAACGAAATTTGAAGCGGACTTCCATAGATAAGCTGACTTCCTAGGTCATTGAAATATGTTCTAAATTCGGTGAGAATACCAGATGATCTATTGGCTGTGTAAAATGACATAGCCGGATAATTTGATGTCTGTGTGTCATACACCCTGAAACCGTAAACACCTGATATCGGCGATAGACGAAGATCAGTTCGATACGTGTTAGTAGTGCATGTTAGAGTCGTACAAGTGATATTAGAGAATGTCGGGCTGCCTCCAGTAGTCAGAAAGCTGCTAAGCGCGTACGATACTCCTCCCTGATTCAATGTCGTACATGACAAAGTCGTTGCTGTGCATGACGTTAGCGAGAGTGTCGATGGGATCGCTGTCAAAAAGCTACTTAGGTTGTAAGTAGTTCCTCCTTGCTGATAGGTGGTAGCATTGATTGTACCAGCTGACAAAGAGCTGATCGTACCCAGACTCGTGATATTTGGTTGAGCCGCCGTTTGAAGCGTTCCTGTCAGATTTGTTGCTGATATCGAGCCAGCGATGCTTAATGTTGTCGTAGAATGATTCCAAGTGATGTAATCACCATAAACACCTCCTCCGCTTGCCGCAAGCAGAACGAAAGTATTCGAATCTGGTTGACGCATACCAAAATATCGATTGCTTGCTGAGTACCATAGACAATTTACTGAAGTGATACCTGTCGCGATGGTTCTCGTTGCTGTAGGAGTAATGGATAACGATCCAGTTGAAGTAATATTTGGTTGAGCTGCTGTCTGCAGCGTTCCTGTGATGTTGGTAGCTATTAGCGAGGTTAGAGTTCCAAGACTCGTAATATTTGGTGGAGCCGCTGTTTGTAGCGTGCCTGTCAAGTTGGTGGCTGAAAGTGAATTGATACCAGTAATATTTAGTGATCCATCCAATACCAGGGCTTTGTTTGCAGTGGCAGAACCTACCACAACATCGATATAATTGATCTCAGAACCGCTTGCGGTGATCAGTGTTCCTCCGAGGGATAAACCATGACTAACTCCGCCGTGAGCAGTGATATTGAGATTGGCTACCGAGGTGATGTTTGGCTGAGAAGCAGTCTGAATAGTACCGGATAGACTAGTAGCCGATAGCGAATTAATACCAGTTATGTTGCTAGAGCTATCCAAAACCAAGGCAAGACTAGCAGCGGCAGTGCCAGGAATGATACCCACTACAGCTAGGTAAAGCCTGAACGGTTGATCCCCCGACAGTCAACGATGAACAACTTAATGCTCCTAATCCGCTAAGCGAACCATCAGACGCAGTTATAAGGGCTATGCCTGGAGTAGCAGTACCTGGCGTAATTCCTGTAATGTACGATAGACGATAGTCATTAATACCTAGATAAAGCGTTTGGGCATAAGCATACGTCAGGTATCCTGTTTGATCTAGTGAGAGATAGAATGCTGGATTATAACACGATGAAAAGAATGTTGGTTGAGGATAGTGAAAGCCTGACATTTTTTCATTCAAAGTATATAAGTCAAGCTATATTTTCCGACATGAGTGCTATTCCTGATTATGGAGGTAGCCTACCGAAAAAGTATCGAAACGAGTCAGTTGGCGATATCAAGGAATTAGGTATCAAAAAACTGTTTCGGATGGTTATTCTAGGTCCGTCCTTCTCAGGGAAGAATAATCTCTGCTACCATATCTTAAAACATGCACCTCACGTCTTCTCCCATCTCCATATCATTGCCCGCAACCCTCATCAGGAATTATATAATTACCTCCGCGATAAGTTGGAGGGGTTCATCACGTTTCATGAGCATCCGCCTCAGGTAGATAATATTAGACGAACGCCGGGTGAGAAGCCTGAGTTAGTCATTATCGATGATTATAGCAACGATAAGAACCTTCAGAAGAATGTGTTCTCTCACTACTTCACTAGAGGTCGCCATTTCAAGCTTAGTACTATCTACTCAGTTGGTTCGCAACTGACAAGATGATTAGGCTGAATACAGAATACGTAGCCATCCTTCGCGCGAACTCTCGTCGCGATCTCAAGCTACTGATCACTGACTTTAATATTCCTGGATTGACTGAAGATGGCATATTACATTATTACAATCGCGCGATTGCACGTGGAAAAGGCCAGATCTTGTTTATAGACTCTGTAGAGGGTCAGATACGTTATAACTTCGATACACCAATACATATTGGAGAAAATTATTAATTCGCTAATATATAGCAATCATGAGTTCGTTCGTTAAGATTGACAATACCTGTTTGGTTCAGGATGGGCTCAATAGCCGATGGCGATACCAATTCCCTGGATCGTCAGTAAATTTTCAAGACATTGAAGCTTCTATCCAATCGATCAGTCTCTATAATTCTGAATTCAACGTAGATTCGGGTCAGTTTGCCAACACTACGTTTCAGATTGAGGTACCCACTGGCGCGACTACCCAAACCCTATCGATCAACCTGGCCGATGGCTACTATGCATATACTGATATTCATAGAAACATTCAAACGGCTCTAGTCAATGCTGGAGCCTATCTAATCGATAATAATGGAAATAATGTCTTCTACATTCAGATCGAAGAGAACTCGACCTACTACGCATGTCAGGTTGATTGCTCTACCGTTCCCATTTCGTTGCCTACGGGCTACACGAGACCCGCAACGGGTCTATATTCTTCTGGTGGTACTGGCCTGCCTACAACAGCTCGCACGCCACGTCTAATCATCAATAATGCTAACTTCGGTTCGCTACTGGGATTCACTGTTGGAACGTATCCAACATCCCCTTCATCAACCTCGGTGAGTTTTCTGAGTAATACTATTCCTCAAATCAGCCCATCAAGTTCGTATGTGGTTCGATGTGATCTGATCAAGAATGACTTCGTATCCTCTGGCGATATCATGACTGTATTTGACAAGGGCGATGCTACGGTCGGGCAACAGATCCAATACTTCCCGTCCCACGAAACCTGGTGCAAGACTCATGATGGTGCTAGAAGCGCTGTCTCTATCAGCATCTGGAATCAAAATGATCAGCGGGTCAAGTTCAGAGACAATAGCGTCAATATCATGCTATTGCTCCGCAAACGACCTTCGTATAGACAATAAAAATGTTTTTTTAAAGCTCACATTCTAAAGGATCCGGCTTCCATAGGCTTTCCGTGCCTATTCTTACGCATAGCACGAAGTTTTGCCATATGATCCTTCGCAGCCTGCGATCCCTTGGTAAACTTAGCTCCACGCATCTTAGGCGCTGCCATGCCGACTCCATAACGCTTCTTGATAGCACCTCTAACACCATGGATAACATCGTGATGTTCCTTCTTGTGAGTCTTAGATACAAGGTATCGCTCACCTGCATCGAGAGCATCAGTAATTAGTCCTTTCGTTTTTGCATAGCGAAGAGCGTTGCCGGCATGACGCTTGACGTCAGCCATGGTAATACGACCGCCTTCCTCATCCGAATCATACGGATCCTCCTCTACACCAATGCCCATAAGAGACTTTAGACCCGCTCTTGCTGGACCTGCAAACTCGGTGCTCCAACCGCCGTTGCAATCGCTGGAACGGCGGCATCGGCTGCCTTCGATAGCAATCCGCTGCTTTTGGCAAAGTTGAATGCTTTCTTCGCACCATCCCAAATCTTGGACCAAATACTGGATCCAAGGGCTTTCTTGTATCCCTTCTTGATTTCATGCTTAGTGATGTGAAGTCGGACGCCTTTGCCCGCTCGCTTGGCCTTGAGGGCCTTTTCATGCGATTCGGGATGCAAATGCAGCTTAGCGTTCGATCCAGCTAATTCAGTAGCTGTTAATGACAATTTGCCAGTTTTTACCGCCTTCCGCAACTTGTGAGCAGGGACATTACTTGAGATGAGTAATTCGCGGTACATGATTGATAATATATTAATTCAGAATTAATAAGCTACGAAAATATTTAAATCCTTGAATTTCTTAAACATATCCATTCGTTTGTGTTGCTTCGCGTATAACCACAGCATAGACCATACGCCGCAATACTCGCTATAGGTTGATTGTGTCTGAATTTCGTTGTATTTGCTGATCCCATAGTGAGTCGGAGCGGGTTCACCCATTGAATCAAAATATTCATGGTTGTATACTGCAGTCCAATGACCAACAGATTGATTAGGCTTACGTAGAAGGATTAGAAACGAACCTTTCTTCGGAAGGGGATATTTAATTTCGTTTGACTCATAGATAGCATCTAGACAAACACGAAGCTTCTTAGCCAATGCAATGAGGTCGTGATCGCTAGTTATCCCTTTGACGAGTTCCATTTAATTATTTTTCAACCAACTATATCTGTGAGCATATAACTACGATCAACTATGTCGAACGATACGCAACTCGCTGATCAATTTCTATACCAATCGTCGCTTAAGAGCGACCCTACCATCAAGGTATCCAGCCGTAAGCAACTGTCTTGGGTTACCGATATTAATCAGGGTAGCTATGCTAACGGTATTATCACTCTAGATGGTACCTCGCAGCTGAATGGTGCTGAAGGATTCGCTTGCCTTCGCGATGGTTATCTAATGCTACCTTACAAGGTATCGATGTCTAACACGGGTAGTACCGGTCAAACATTTGCTGCAGCCGCCAACCGCATGTCGCTAGGATTGAAGACGGGAGTATGGAACGTGATTGATTCGATGAGTCTAGAATTGAATGGCAAGTCCGTTATCAGCATGGTTGACTATGCTCTATTTGCCAACAATCTTCGTGCTCAGTTCGAAACCTCGAAGGACTATATTGAAAAGCATGGAGCTTCAACGTATCTATTCCCTGATAGTGTTGGTTCGCTTCAGTGGTCGGCTACTGGTAGCGCGTATGGTGATGGCTACACTAACACCACTGTCGACCAAACTAAGAAGTTTACAACTAGCGTAGATGGTTCGCTATCTGAACCAACCAATGATGGTTTCCTAAAGCGTCTTCTAGCAAACCCTCAGACGGTTCCTGTTAGTGGTTCTACTAACGGTTGGCCGACGCTTGCTTCTGGCGTAGGTAAGACTCTCGCTAATCAGCTTGGAAAGGGTGCGTTCGTACCTGGCAGTACCGCTGTTAATGCTGTTGCTGGTACATGGCATTTCATGTTGAAGATCAAGCTCACGTCTATCCATCCGATCTTCAAGGAAATTGATTTGATGGCAAACCCTCAGATCAAGATGCGCCTTCGTATCAATCAGGGATACTCGTTATCACCACTGGCACCGGTACAATGTCGCTAGCATCGACGACGCTTACTAGTGGTCAGACTTGTCCTATCATGGTTGCTGGTTGTGCGACGGGTCAGCCCAATGCTGGTGTTATTAATGCTACAGCTGGTCAGATGACGGTTGCTTGGGGCGCGATCACCAACTACCTCGAGCCTACCGTTGATGGATCTATCTTCCCTTTTACGACCTCGCGCCTATACGTTCCGTTTGTATATCTAGAGAACCCTCAGGCCCTTATTAGTAAGCCGAACAAGACCGTTCGATACCTCAACTACTACCCTCAGTGGTTCTATCAGCGTGCTGGTACGGGTGTATCTGGTGGTCAGCAGAATGTAAGCTTTGACCTTCAGCTGAGCGCTTCGCTCAAGAACGCTAAGTATGTAGCGGTTCTTCCTTTTGCTGAGACGTCTAGCGGAAACTACGCATCGGCAACTGTTCAGCAGTATCAGTTGCCTTTCGATTCGGCTCCGTGGACTCTACAGCCCGGGTCGTCGATCCGCAGCTTCAACGTCCGCGTAGGCTCTGGTCAGGTATTTAACCTCGCTCAGGACTTTGATTTCCAACAATTTTCGGATGAAGTATCGAAGATCTCGGCGATCAACGGTGATCAGTCTCGTGAGTTGGCAAACGGTATTCTTGATTCTCGTACGTGGAGCTCTACTTCGCGTGTGCTGATTGCTGACGTATCCCGCCTAACTGAGAAGGATGTTCCCCAGGCCATGCAGATCGTTGGTGTCAACGCCTCGTGCCAGGGTACGAATCTCCTTGTTCTTGTAGCTCATGAGAATGAGATGACGTTCAATCGCTTGACAGGAGAGGTACTTGACTATCAAGCAAACTAAGTTAATACGATTAGCATCTCAGCCACTCGCAAGCAATTCACTTACCACCATATATTTTCTGAGTTCCCGCTGGGTGTAAGTCTAATTAATTAATAAAATTTGAAATTGTTTTCATGGGTATGTATATAGACTACCCCTGATAATAATGAGTGCAACACTAAGTTTTGGCAAGCATAAGTCGAAGACGATCGAAGACGTATATACTTCTGATCCTGGCTACTGCCGCTGGCTGTTGAATCAAAAGATTTTGATTGATTCCAATCCTGACATTGCTGAATTCTTGAAGTCCAAATTCACTAACGATGATGGATCGTTCCTAATGACCTTTGGTAAGTACAAGGGGAAGACCATTAAGCAGATCCAAGCTATCGATGATAAGTACATCGAGCGGATGAAAAAATGACTTCATTAATGAGAAGATGCCCAAGCTGAAGGCTGCTATTGATGAGCTGGTTTAGGTTCACAAGGTAATTTTTTGATAAAAAAATACTGATGTATTTAATTCTTTTAACCCATTCAATTTCATCGATTGTTCGAGCCCTCCATAATTGAGAAGAAGGCATTGATGACGCCCACACTTTATGCTTAGGAAAAGTACAATGATGAGCATAGTTCCATCGTTTCATTCTCTTACCACAAGGGCAATCAATGTCTTCGTGTAATAGAGACTTAAAAATCTTATTCATCATTTCCGCGGCTTTATCAACATCGGATACAGCTTCAGGAAACTTTGAAATTGGATGTTTGCTACATCGATCTTTTGATTTTGTCTTATCGCATACTTTACCATTTTTCATCACGTAGTTGCACATCGTATATATACTTAGTAGTTTAAGCATTAGAATCAAATCATTTTGTATCGGATTATTTTGTTTGCCCTCCGAACCTTCGACAGGTTCTGTTGTGCTCGGAGGTGTGGAGGAGCCCTCCTTCGCACCAGGAGCTGCTAGCGGTGGTGTCGATGAAAGTGTCAGCTGTCGCAGGAGAAGCTTTAGCCCTACTCTCGTTGGTAAATTACGGTCAGGAAAAAACTGACGGTGTAATGTTCCAGTAGTTACTACTGGCGTCCCAGTTGACGCAACTCGTGAAGAACGCCAAGGCCACGAGGGATTACAGCTCGGCATTGTCCAAGATCGACGACATTGAAACGAAGATCAAGGCCGTGGCCGGCATGGATGTTGCATTGGAAAAGGTGCAAAAGACCAAGTTCTACCTCTGGTTCAAGATGGGCAGCGTGCCAGCGGGTGTCACGGCTGCCGAGAAGTCTACCTACGAGGCATTCGTCTATAATATCAAATTCGTCAAGGCCGCCTGGGTAAAGAGAAGAATGCGCCGCCGGCGCACATGCCTGTATCGCACACTGGCGGGTGGGCTGTTAGCGGTGCCTAGAGTTGCTTGTTCTTCCGCTTGCATGTCAATTGACTAATGCACAATATCTTGTCCGAGTAAATGCTGCACCTGGTTGTGTAAGGTCAATGATTCCGATCAGAGTCCACTTCGCCTGTAACTTTGACGTTGGTGAACGTAACTAACTTACATGTACGAGCTTCTTCCTGCGACCAGGTCGTGCGGTACCGCGTTTTCGCCACTTCTGCACTTCCCTCCGTCTCAGCAGTGGCTGTTGATACATTTTGTCCACAGTTCTAGGGCCAAAAGAAAATGAAAGTTGAAACGAAGTGCGCTGCTAACCAGTCAAGCAAGGTGTCTGATGCGACCTGAGCACGTTCGCTGTTCGTCTGCGCAGAAGGAGTGCGCTTATTGTGAGGCTACAGTTGACGGTGTCTCCTGCATCGGATCAGAATCATTAGTCGATTAGCTTCCAGTAGCTAACCAGCCATGAAAATCCACTTCATTCTGCTTCTTGTGCACTGAGAACACCTCCGTGGCGGTCTATGAAAGCACTGTGTTGTTTGCAAAACACCGTGTACAGTCTGGTCACCACCACTTCAGTATGACCAGACCCTGACAACTTCTCGTCGATGCTGTTGCTCGTAGCATAGCTAGACTGTAAGGCAAACACTACAACCCGCGTGTTGGAAAATTATTCACGGAAAGTAAACTCGTTGAGTACAGTGTGTATCTCTACAGTTGAGTCTTCTCGATTGACGTTTACGGCGATACAGGTTGCAGTGCTCAATCAGTGAAAACGTCCAGTCAGCAACTGCGACGGGCTGCCACGCCAAATCTGTGCATAACTTGAGCTTACGCCTTCTTGCTGCACAGCTTCACCAGATCGATTTGCAGTGTCCGTATCTGATCTTCGAAATGATGTCAAACCAGGATCGGCATTCGCTCTAATGTACGCGACGACCGCTGGTCATTGACTACCGTCGAAACAGAAGCCATTCTTCAATTTGCCAAGTCCTCAGTAGCCGCAGCAATGAGTCGACTGTTTCTGCTGTTTATCGCAGCTCTGCTGGCCACCACCACCGTCACTGACGCTGCCAACACCAGAAGTCTGCGGTCTACGGACACCGAGGAAGAGAGGGTCTCTTCACCAACTTCGCTAACCAACTCGTGGGGGCTGTCAACGCAAACGAACAAGTGCACAAGTTGTCGTCCGAGTTGTCTGGCCTCGTGAAGAACGCCAAGGCCACGAGGGATTACAGCTCGGCATTGTCCAAGATCGACGACATTGAAACGAAGATCAAGGCCGTGGCCGGCATGGATGTTGCATTGGAAAAGGTGCAAAAGACCAAGTTCTACCTCTGGTTCAAGATGGGCAGCGTGCCGGCGGGTGCCACGGCTACCGAGCAGGAGCGCTTCGAGGCGTTCGTCCATACCATCAGACTCGTCAAGCAAGTTGAGAAAGACAAAAGGAGGAGGCCAAGAAGATTGCGGCGGCAGCAAAACACGTAGATGGAGAAGGACACCCAGTGGCTGCCACTCGCGGGTGGACAGTCACTGGTGTAGGGGCTTTTAGAGAGTACACTTGTAAGCTTTACTTTCTTGTTGTAAACACGAGACGCGACGTCAGTTTGCTGTGCACAGTGTTGACTTGGCCGTCAGGGATTGCACGTTATCTGGTAGTGATCGGTTTGAGGTCCAGACAAAGTAGTTCGTAGACGTTGTGTCTTCGCTCTCTTTGAGTAGCACCACCCTCTCGTGTCGTTCACTTTTTCGTTTTCGTGTTAACAAGTCCTGATATGCAGTGCACCAGCCCGAAACTTGAGTCCAATCCGTCCAAGCATTCGGCTCTGCGAAACTTCTCGTTCGAGGTGTTGATTGCATTCGACACGGTCCATGGCGCCAAGTTCTTCGTGTCTAACTCGTGAAGTCGAAGGGCCATCGTAGCCACGTGCAAATCCGAGCACATTGTTGGGTTGGCAGCAGACAACCAGGAAGTGTCCGTATCTGACAAGCAAGATGATCTTGAACTGGGATCGGTAACCTGATGTCTGCTACAAAATCTGCGAGGCTTACGCGTACGAGGAAGCTTTCAATTCGGTGGCTGTGAGTCCGACTTGGGATCTGCTTCATTTCCCAATTTGCGTCGAGCTCAGCAGGAATGAACAGCTGGCTCTTCTTGCTGCTACTGGTGGCTCTCCTCGCCACAACGGCCGCTGGAAACAGGTACAGTCTTTTATCGCTTCGATGGTTTTTTGACTGATGGTGGTGACTGTTTGGTTAGGAATCTGCGGTCTGTTGACACC
This sequence comes from Phytophthora quininea, assembly GCA_011947345.1. Lineage (NCBI taxonomy): Eukaryota > Oomycota > Peronosporomycetes > Peronosporales > Peronosporaceae > Phytophthora > Phytophthora quininea. The sequence goes on from JAAVTG010001033.1 coordinate 11,374, forward strand.
GAAGAGAGAGGAGTCTGGTCGAGACTGGTTGACTCCGTGTCCGCACACGTCGAACTGCACAAATTTTCGTCCGAATTGAAAACCATGGCGAAAAAGCCAAGACAGCCGAGGAGTTTGATACGGCATTGAAGCGGCTGGATGAATTGGAGGCGCACTATAAGGCAATGGTCGGCATGGGTACGGCGGTGAAGAACATCGAGAACACGAGGTTCTACTTGTGGTTCAAGATGGAAAAGCTGCCTAAAGATATCGAGAACCCTGGCTACGGGAAGTTCTACAAGGCCACGTTAGAGCGCAAGGCGGCCAAGAAGGCTCGTCCTGTTGCTGCCACCAGCGGGTGGGCTGTCCATTAACGTCGGAAGGCGATAGCAGTGTTGCATACAGTGTATACAATAAAGAATCATTTGGTCTGGGTTAGACTGGGGAGTGCAATGGTGCGTATCCTTTTAACGGATAACTGCAACGTTATCACCAAGGAATCGATACCTCAGTCTTATCTCGTTGAAAGGCTCGCCGTCGGCGAGGACGGAGCTTTCAGTTTTTCGCTAGGAAGGCACTGACTCACAGTTTGATGGAAAAACTTGTAAGGATAGCGAGCTGCTTCCAAAACTAGTGTCGCAGTCTTCATCGTGAAGCTCATCGATTGAAGAAGAAGAACGGGTTGTCTATTTAACCTTAGTTATTAGCCTCCCTGTATTCCTGCAGTCGTCGGAGCATCTTCGCCTCCTCCTTCCGTGTGTGAGCCATCTCCGGGTGTGATACATCTTCCTGTTTAACCTCCTCTTGCATGTTCTCGAAACTCGTCACACACATTTTCAATTGGAGACCAAGGATCCTCGAACTTGCTTTTATCCTTTCGAACTTTGCTGTTGCCGTCAGTTGCCGAATACATCTCTTCCAGATGTAATTCACTTGCTGCTCTGTGGTCCATACTTTTTTTTTTGGGGGCACGACGCTGTTGCGAACTTGCCACAGCAGAGCAAATGCAATGCTACAGCCTGCCCACCACATCCCTTTTGCTGCTCTCTCTAACTCCTCATTCCATTGTCTGTAGTATTTCCCCATACACTGCCTGAAGTTTAGCGCGATTTCCAGTGCGTTGCGCGTTGCTACATTTTCCTTGTACTTTGCAAGTACCCCATCTGACACTTCTTCGCCCGTCCAGTGCTGTATATTGTTTTTCCAAAACGCTATTGCTCTCGCGCATTCCCACATAATGCGTGCTGCTGTAATTTTCCGTTGCTCACACCTCCGGTCCTGCAGGCATCCGTCTCCGCTCGTCCAGCCGTTGTAAAGAGGTTGAGTTGGTGCGTTGTCGCTCTGTATATTGCCCAAACCTGATAGTCCGTTAGCATGTTGCCATGCTTCCGTACTTGCTTGGGGGTTGTTGAGTTGGAGCCATGTCCACTCACATGACTTAGCCCTTGCTTCGAGTTTTCCGATTACCTTTTGTAGGCTGTAGGACCTGTCCATCAACACCTTTTCTTGACCTGTTTCTTTAAGCGGTGTAGAATTGCTCGATACTTCACCCGTTGCGGGACTTAAAGCTCATGGATTGAATTCAAATTGCCCACCACCACCATCATCATCACCACCGCTATGACTTCTGAAGTTCTAGCAGTGAAAACGTGACAATTCAGCGAGCACACTGCATGCACAAACGTGTGTCATCGCCACTACATGTACAGTAGCATTGCGCACCCGCGTTGGGTGTCGACTTGATTGTAAAACTGGTCTGACCAGTACCCGAGCGAACGGTGGAAGCGTGCCGTCAGCAAAATGTACGCTTCCAAGAGTCAAATGCAGATCCGCTTCCCAGAACCCAGTCGACACGATGCACATCTTCGTCGATTGACCTGCTGCGTCCGCAGTACATGGACTCCGTACATCTGAATCTACAGGATGAAAAACGGGATTGGCATGGAAGTATGGTGTGTGTGCCAGTACAGTTGTCTGATGAACCGACTCATTGATCACCGCCATTAGTCGACTTTTACTCAACCAGTACATCCTCTTCAAAACGTAGCAAACATGAACCGCTTCGCCCTGCTGCTTACGGTTGCTCTCGTTGTCTTCACAACCGTCAGTGTTGCTGCTCAAAGAAGGTATGTCAATACAGGAAGTTTCAATTTTCAAAACCTCCTAACCCATGGCTTTCGTTAGGAATCTGAGGTCCACTGACACCGACACCACCGACGAAGAGAGAGGATTGTTCTCCAACTACGCCAAGTCGCTCACCGCGTCACTCAAAGCAGAGACCGACGCCCACAAGTGGTCAACGAGTTGACGCAACTCGTCAAGGATGCCAAGAACACGAGGGATTACAGCGTAGTGCTAGCCAAGATCAACGACATTGAGACGAAGGTGAAGGGCGTGACCGGCATGGAGACGGCAGCGGAAAAAGTGCGGGATACCAAGTTCTACCTTTGGTTCAAGATGGGCATGCAGCCAGCAGATATCACAACCGCCGAGAAGAGTGGCTACGAGGCGTTCATCCATACTATGAAGTATGTCAAGATAGCCGCTCAGAACAAAAAGGAGGAGACCAAGAAGCTTGCAGCGGCGGGGAAAACTGCAGACGAGGAAGGACACGTCGTAGCTGCCACCGGTGGCTGGGGCATCGGAGCTGTGTCAGCAGGATAAGCATGAAGTATGGTTTGGGAATTATTACCATTTCTTAGCTGGACGCCTAATGATAGGTACTACGAAACTTGCAGACGATGCCCCAAATCACCGCTCTGCGGCCATTTCCAACCGGGAAGGGCCTCCCCACTCGCTCGAGCGTCGACTCGACCAAATGGGCCAGAAGAGTCCTCTTTTCCTCACGAAGGATGTCACGAGAGTTTTGGCTCACAAAAACTGCAGAGTTTCTTTCGCTACGAGATTTGGGTCAATGCGTTCAAGCTGCAGGTTGCTGTCGTGCGGAATGTTATGCTCAGTGTGTCTTTCGCTTGGGTTGCCACTGCGTGCTTTGCTCTTGGCAATATTTTCTCTGGTAAAGCAGCTCGATATCAGTCCACCGAAGAGTTGATTGTCTCTAACTTTCTTTGGTTTGGCATTTGGTACTGCGGTTTGGTGCTGGTGGGCCACATTCCAGCCATGCGGTCGCTTCATTTCGTCGACACTCCAAACCAACTACCGCCAGTTCTCTTCTGTCTCAAGAAGCTTTTCCTCGGCAGCTATCGACAGTTTTTCTTGAGTTTTTGCTCACTTTTGGCTCGGGATGGCTCGTAGCGAGCACCGACCTTAAGAAAGTCGAACTAGCAGTGTATTTTGCGATCGTGTGCTCTGCAGGGTACAATGTTGCTATCGGACTTGCCTTTCGAAGAGTTTTCTTCTTGGAAACGCAAGAAGGTCGTGCTCGACTCGATCGAAGCAGAAGGAAATCCCGCACTCGACAAATACTGCCGTCGCCGTCTACCGAGAAGCCTGAACACGACAAACCACGCTACCGAACCGTGTACATTAAGGCTCTGTCGCAGCCTCTTGGACTGCTAATGATCGCTGGATATGTGCACGTTGTGTGTTGGCAGAAGCTAGCGAAACAGGGCGGCTCAGCTGTTGCGTGGTTCATGGCTGGCAGTTTGCTACTCAAGTTTCTAGTCCAAGAAGTACTGAAGCATTGCGTTCTCAAGACTCGAATCCGGGATGTACGAGCGATGGCGGTGCTGGTGGGAATTCCGACAGTGCTCATTGACACGCAGACGCGGATCATTTTGCTCGGTTTGCAGAGCTCGCAGTCGGTCGTGGCTGGCACGATTGGGATGGTCTTCGTTGAGATCGCCACTCGCTTCATCAAAGCTCTGTGGGTCGTCAAGGCGATACGTAAAAGAAGAAGAACGATGCTGCAATGGAGCTCTCCCTACGGCCAATAATCCTCGAACGTTTCGATGCCGAGAAAGCTTCTTCGCATCGTGCTAGCTCGACACATTCACGATTATTCGCACTGGGTGGGCAAATGTCATGCGTATCATACAGCCGAGATCCACGCAGATATGTTCGCAGAGTACATTTCCATCGGCTGCTCGACTGCAGTCTACTGTATTCTCGGGGAAAACCCGCATTACGCGAGACTTCATGCCAACGGTGTTGGCCGACATCTCTCGAAGCAACTGGAAGTTTTCACTTTCCAGTTTATGGTGGAAATCTTCGTAGACTTTGTGTCGATCGCTGTCGAGATGGTGGCGGGAATTGACTTCACGCGTGTGAAAGGGCTCGGTGCGTTCTTCGCGATGGTGTTCATGGTGATCGCTTTCCTTAACGTCACTCTGATCGTGATGATATACATGGATTAACACAATTGATGCCGATTCTACTACTACTTTTCTTTGTCGTTTTGGTGCAGTTGTCGGACCGGCAATGCCGCAGACGACGCTGCAAGACCTGCTTCCTTGAGGTAATCACCCGATGGATGGCCTGGCTGGAAAAATGAATGGGGATCACTGGTGCTGTTGGCGAGGCTGGGTCGACTGTGGTTGGCATCTCTGTCTTTCAGGCCGTGTCAGGTCACCCCGTAGCTGCCACATGATGATGAGATTTTTTTACTTATTCACGTCCCGTCGACAGTCAAACCGCAGCCTCCGTTCTTCGTCAAGAATTTCAACACCTTGTGCACCTTCACGACTTGCTCTTTGCCGTTGCGGAAGACTCGCTCAATAGCCATTTTCTCCACGCATGCACAGTGGTCCTGAACTTGTCGACTACGACGATTTCACATCGAGCTGCGAGACGGCGGGCTAACATTTTGACAGGGCCTGCTGGACAGTTCTTGATGTGAGAGTTGCATGCAGCACCGCTATCACCGAAGCCAATGATCGTCTTTTTGTTCTTTAGCGCCATCTCATTGATGGCACGGTTGATCTGACGGGTCTGATCATCCATGCTCAAAGAAAAAGTTGATGTGCTCCATGAAGACCGATAGACTCACCGTTTTCTTGGTCGGCGTGGCTCGAAGGAGGTCGCGCACTTTGGTGTCTTTGGCAATCTCGTTCCTGGAGCGGCAATTCGACCGCATGAACCCGCTTGCACTACGGTATTCGTGAAAGCGCACTGACTTCCCGAGGTTGTTTGTAGCTGTGATAAAGTCTGTTCGACCCAGATCAATCCCCCACAACGTCGTAGTCGGTGAGCTTGCCCTTCGGTGTCTTGGAGAGCCTGGGTCCCAGGACGGTCGACGTAGTGGCGTCGGATGCCACGTCGCCGCTCGATCGCCGTTTCTTGGCTCGTTTCTTCTTTCCTCTGGTAGGGCGGCTCATGTGGATGGAGACGCCGTATCCATCCGTCGAGATCTCCCTCGCGAATGCCCTCTTCTCCTCCTTCTCCACTGCGTCGATTCGGAAGAAACGACGCCACCACAGGTCGCTGAGCTCTTTCTACCGAGACTCATTCTTCCTGTGCAAGCTCTCCCCAGTGTCCATGTCTCGTGGCCAAGCTCCACCGTCATGGCCAGGTCGGCGTGGGGGCCATTTCAGAAGCCCTCGGAATGCACTCGAGTCCATGGTGAAGTAGCCTCGAAACCCTTTTGGACGGCAGCAACCCGTAGACACGAAGCCCATCAACTTCGTCATTGTCGGCGTTCTGGATGTTGGTAGCCTCAATCTCCTTCAGGAATCCATGCATCACTGGCACCAAGTCATGCGGTTTCCAGCTTACTTTGCCGCTAGGAACTCGCGTAGTCTTGGCACGCAGACTCTGGACCACGGAATCGTTCCCAGTGTAGTCGGTTGCAAACACCGCATCGAGCAAAGTATGAGCTTCCTCTTTGTCGAGTACAAGCGTCTCCAGAGTATGTCGTCTCAGTCGCTTGGCGAAGTTCGCCACGACGCTATTCTGAGTGTTGGTCGCCGTCACGATGGCAGCTATCGCCAGCCATGGGCTACGGTGGGTTGCGTCGATTGGAGCCGTGGCGCCACGTAGCTGCATGAAGTCAAACCCAGCGAACTCTAGTTCTCTGTTGAACTTGTTTGGTGGCTGGCCGTAGAAGGTTTTGGTTGAAAACCAGGCCTGAAAGACCACTTTCGCGAAGCGAGGGCACCGCCGACCGCCTGAGCTAGCTTGTTCCAGCTGAAATCGCTGCCACAATGACGCCTTGGTGCTGCTTCGGTTGGCGACGAAGCTGAGGCAGGTCTGGAAAAACTCCTTGCCCATGACGCCCAATGTCTTCCCGTTCTGCAATTCCCGTAGAACGTAAAAGCTGGCCAGCAAGTAACTTTCAGCCACGTCTTGATTGATGTCGAGGAGAACGTCATCCCACGCCAGCGCCCGAGCTTCCTTGCGGCAGAACTGATGCATGGTCTTCTTGATGACAAAGACGTCGAGGCCTTTGTGGCGCTGCAGCAGCTCAGCGAAGTCCGGGCGGGAGCACCTGCGGAGACTCGGTCTACGTCTTGCTCCATTATTGCTGGTATGGCGGCGAATCCAAAAGTGACGAGGGAATGGCAACTTCAACCTCATACGAACTAACACCATCATTGTTAGGCTGATCACCACATAATTATTTTGCAGGACGAATGGAAACTGTTGTAAAAGCAATTCGCTTGTTTTCTTCTTTTTAATAACTTAGTTGTCGGTGAGGTCGTCGTCCAGGTTGACACCGAGCTCCTTGGCCACCTGCAGCATATCCTTATCGCCGCGGTCACTGATGTTGATGACCACCAACCTTGTCTGAGGGGAGTGTGAACGCCAGCATGACGCCGCAGTATACTTCGCTCCACGAAGGAATCATACCGGTGCTCGAGAGCTCGATAAGCTGGAAGGCCTCAAGAGCTACCTTGTCAGTGACGCTCCGGTTTGGAGGGATTAAACAATAAGCTGTTAGAAGTTGTATTGATGCCATATCTACTCGCAAGAGTTCGAGTCGCTACATCTTCACACAATGGTGAAGTCTGACACGAACTGAGGAGTGCCAGTGATTTTGTTGAGCAGGAAAGCACACACCAGCGAGGGTTCTTCCGGAACGTTAAACCCTGCCGCAGTCGCGCGTCCAACTCGACCGAATTGTGGTGAAGCTTGGACGACATTCGCCATGTTGAACAGCAGCCCGAGGTGCGGCAGATGAAACACGTTGAGGTCTCCTCCACTCGTCACGCCGATGACATCGACAAAGTTGTCTCGGATGAACCGTCCGAGTGCGTTAAGAGATCGAGCGATGGCGCCGTCGGTCAATTCCTCCGTGTCGTTGGGCGGTTCGCTGCCTGGCCACAGTTGGTGGCCTGAGCTTCCTTCGAGGATGGCAAAGTTCCCACCTGAGAGGTAGGCCTTGGACTCGTCCGGACTCTCACAACATCAAAGACGTCAATCAATGGTTTCATTTTTTCCCAAAGAAAATAGTTTCACTCGCTAGCTATTACAGGCGTGTGGCATCAATCGACTTGTTACCTTCGCGACGATGACCAAGTCCGTGAACCCGCCGCGACAAATGACCTGGGACGACAATGAGGTGGAAGTGCTGCAGCTGTCGGCTCCGACGACCGCGACGCTCGTCATGTCGACGCCTAAACTTCGCGGCCCGGTGGTGGTTAAGGAGCGACCATCAGCCGTCAGCAAAATTCACCCCGAGACGGACGTGGCTCGTCGACACAGCGGCTCGACTATCGTGATGAAACGACTTGCCACTGGGTTAACCACTGCAATTCCCCCATCCACACCAAGTCTGCTCACCTCCAAGCTCTCTTCGCCATGGTCGTGTGCATTTGTCTGCTCTGGACCGTGTGGCTCATCCTGCTCAACGTCGCGCCAAATTACACCGTCAACCGCGTCATGAACACCCAAAACTTCGACAATGGTTCCTTCTGGCTGTTTGTCGATCCGCCGCCATTCATACTATGGCTAGCCGTCACCGGCTTGTCGATTGTCGGCGTCGGATATATTGTCATTCTGGTCAAGATGCTGACCAAGCCAAAGCACGTGGCCCAAGCACCGCCTGTAAAGGCTCTTCAGTCGGAAAAGACCAACTCGAAGCTGTCTTCTTTTGCGTCCAAGGTGGTGGCTACGGTGGAAGCTGACAGGAAATCCAAGCAGCTTGCGGTGGGTAGTCTAATTCGTCGCGTAAAGTTGAGTCTGGTCTGACCTTTGTGCTGATTGCTCGATCTCCTAGAAGCTGTGGCTGAAGGTGGGTGATCTGATCTTTGAGACCGTCCTGCTTGTCCAAATTCTCGAGGCCGGGTCTCCTAAAGTGATCGTTGCCATCTTCACCATAATCGTCGCTTCCAACGCGTTAGTGTGCACTCTGATAATGTTTCTTCCCTTCAAGCGCATGGGACTCTTTGAAACCCTCGTCGACCTCCTGTAAGTGACTGATCATCACTTGTTGCTTGACGCAGAGCTTACTTAATTCTTGCCGCAGGTTCGACATGTTGATTGCTGTGGGCTGCCCGATGCTCATTCTCATCTACTGCCTCTCGACTTTCAGCTTCCCACGCGCAAAACTCGCCATTAATTTTGAAATCTTCCCGCAGGATGGTTCGAACAGCAGGCCAGTGTGATCGCAGACCCCGTCCAGACTGCAGTGATCTACAAGAGTCTCAAGTCGCTGCGAATCACGTCCGTGCTCGAGTTCTTCGCTCGCATGGGAGTCCACGCCACATTATTCATGCGGCTTCGTTACTTGGTCATTCTCATCCAAGAGCCTAGCAAGCAGCAGCTTCGAGCGTATCCCAGTCGACACCGTCGCGCTGCCGCCGTCTTTATCACTTTTGCTTTTCTCCTGCTCATTTTCGTTGGCCAAAGCATGCGCACGTCGGCAATCGCCTGCAAACCCCACTCAGAGTGTGTCATGAACGCACACCGATGGACATTTCTTGAGAACGGCTCGCTGAGGCAGTGTCCGTGTTTGATGCTGATTGACCGAGATATCGCTCCGAAGACGTATGCTGAATGGCAACAACCGCTCAACGTGACTGAGAAAGTGGCCAACTTGGCCTCAACTGGTGATCTCCAGACACTGCAGTTGACAAATCGATACTTACCAGTGCTACCTGATGAACTCCGACGGTGCACGCAGATGCGGCATTTGTACGTGTTTTTAATGGTCTGTCGGAATATTTCAGCTGACATCTTGAACATGTAGGTCTCTGGAATACACTCACACGCAGACGCTCCCCGTCTGGATCAAGAACTACACCAATCTCGAATTCCTGTACGAAATTGTTGCTTTGGAAATGGCTAGTAAAATGCGCTAACTCGTGTGCTTGTGCAGCCACCTTGAGAGCAAATTCACGAGCCCATTCGTGACATTACCGGACGATATGTTTGACAACATGGCGTCGTTGACGTTTATTCACTTCGCTGGCTTCGTCCCCATGAGGAAACTCCCGTCATTTCGAGGACTCACGAACCTCAAGTCGCTGACGTTGGCAGTGTTTCTCATGCTCGAAGAACTGCCGAGTTTTGATAGCCTTCGTAGTATTGAACGGGTATTGATCACGTGCATTCCAACTCTCGTCGATCTGCCGGATTTCTCGCCGATTCGAAACGTCAAGTCGCTGATTTTGACGGATCGAGGCACGTGGTGCTGCAATGGCTTTCTTGGCCAGTGCAATCTACAGAATCCAATGTGTGGAGTGCACCCGTTGTGGGGGACTCCAGCAGCTACGTGTTTACCACCCGATGCTCAAGTTGCAACCCCGAGACATTGAAATTGCTGGCCAAATTCCCTGAGACTGTCTGTACTGATTTGATACTCCCTGGATCATTGGAAGGACCTCCTACTGCAGAGACGATGGACCCGTGCCAAGGTACGCTCTATCGACAGTGTGAAAGTCCCAATGGCGTGGAGACAATGTGCTACAACGCTCGATTCATGGGGATCGCCTGCGATACCAATCAGTATCCCATTGCAATGCGGCGCAGACAAATCCAACTCAATGTCGGCGATCCATGCAACCCTCAGTACGAAGCGTGGCTCGGCTGTAAGTGAGAAATTGAGGAGAACTATTAAAGCGTTGCACTTGTATTAGTTTTCCGCTGGAGACTTGAGTGGCGAGCGAGCAGCTGCGAATACTGGGGAAGAATACTGTCGGCTTTGTGATTGTTCGTGATCTCAATAACAGCATCACTGTTTGCTCCAAGAGTAAATCTGCTGGAAGCGGGTGCGTCGTGGGGTTAAACACGATGCACAGTACCAACGTGAACGAGTTGAGCGACGTGAAGACAATGCTGGGGCAGATGATAAACTAGTTAGTCGTCAAAATGCCGTTCGTGAGCCAAAGATAATTGTTCGCCAGCCCAGCGATGATCATGTGCGGGTTGACGAACGCTGCCGACTTGTACTTAAGCCCTTGCAAGAGTTTCTCCATGGGTGAAGCGTACATGCAGGCAGCAGACGCATCGGCCAGAAAGCCAAAGACTTTGCCCACATTTTGTCTTGACTGATCAGTGACCCCAAGTTTGGCGATGATAGCGTAGATGCTAACAACAACCAGGATGGACAACATCACTAGCAGAACTTTGTTGACGTAGCGATGCTGGGTGGTGTAAACGGAGAGGAAGACCAGCGCGATAAAGTCTCCGACCTAGTAGACCCAGTTCTCGATCATGTAGCCGTAGAACATCCAGACGTGGTAGTTCGACTACTGCGTGGCGAGAGGATGCTGCAGGCCACCCCACGTTTTTCTGCTTGAAGACACGGTAGATGAGGATCGATGGACTCGGGATCATCATCATGCCGGAGCAGGCCGCTAGTGTCTTGATCACCAAAACTGCTGTTCGCCACCGTTGTTAGATGCTCAAAGAAGACAATTTGAAAATGAGTCAAAGGAAACAAGCTCGACTTGCTGAATCGTAGCTGATGGCATTTTACTTGTTCGACCGCCACCATGAGCTCACGTGTTGCCTCTAGCCACAGGATGTCGTCACCGTCAACGTGGACAATATTGTCCACACCAGCGTACCTCGGTTACGATAGGGTTACCTTTCAATTCCTAACCAATCATCCAAATCCGGTATGATGCTGCGCCGCCCCTGCGCTCAATTCTGCGTGCGACGCGCTCGGGGCCGTTGCGTACCGTGCGAATTTCTCGCTCGAGTCGTCGGTTTGCATCATCGCGAGGCTTCTCGCACGTTTTGGACTTCGTCACGATCCAGCCTCCGAATGGCCAGTTGACTCCGAAAGACTTTAAGCTGAAGGCTGCACTGGTGGTGAATACAGCGTCGAGATGCGGCCACGCAGCGCAATTGAAAGGACTGCAGCAGCTGCATGAGAAATACGGTGAGAAGGGGCTCTTGGTCGTGGCGGTGCCGTCCAACGACTTTGCCGGGCAAGAACCAGGAAGCTCTGACGAGATCCGAGAGCTGTACAAGACCAAGTTTGGAGTGACGTTCCCTATCGCTGAAAAGACTGCCGTGAGTGGAGAAAGGCCCACCCGTTCTTCAAGAAGATCGCAGACCGATACAGCGCCTCAGTGGCTCCGACGTAAGAGGTTTCGAGGATTAGAGTGCTTTATTGTGGACTGATAACTTGTTTGCTGACTGTAGGTGGAACTTTGACAAGTTCTTGGTGGATTATCGAGGAGATATGAGAGCAGTGTTCCCGAATGACACGGACCCACTTGTGGCCGAGGTGATCACGGAGATTGAGGAAGTGCTGGAAGAATTGCCGCGTGCGTTGGCTGCTGGTCCGGATGTTGAAGATGGAGAGTATGACTTCGATGACAGTGACAGCGATAGTGATAGTGATAGTGATGATGAAGAGGAATACGACGACGAAGAAGACGACGACAGTGATAGTGACAGCGACGATGAAGAAGAGGAAGATACGAGGGCTCGAGTCAAGTAATTCGTAGTGACGTCCGTTCAATAAACGTCTGCGAAGTGGTCGCCATAAGGAAAAGGTGCCCGCGGCACATTTAAAGAGAGATTGTCGGTCGACATCATTGTCAAAATCTTGCCGACGAGCTCGGAGTATTCGCTGTCGAGTGAAATCTTGGGCCAGCCCCGTGTGCAACTCACACCAGGCCAAACCCATTTGTTTCTCGTAGTCGTCGTAGTTGCGACTGTCATCGAATGCCGTCTGGTACGCTTTCTTCTGGTTGTTGACACACACAGTGTGTCTAGTATTCGTGAAGACGAAATCGATCACGCCACTGACATCCAACCGGCCATTCAGTTTGGTGGTGGGGGATCTCAAAGTCGCGGACAAGCTTCGCGTCCTCGGCTTCAGTCGATCCCATCGAAAAGAGCCGCCACTGTCGCCTCAACCTTGTCGGCGTACAGGTCACGACGAGCCTGCATCACTTACTCTATCACGTGCTGAGCACTGCCATCGTGAAGAGAGCACGAAACCTTTCCATATGAGCGATTGCCCTCGCCGTAAATGCCATAAATGTGGTCCCTGGTAATTCGACCCAAGGGCTCTGGGCTTTACATAATTGACATCAAGTGCCTCAACTGCGAACTCAATTCGTTCCGGTGGTGTTGGATATGAGTGCGGGTCTCCTCGAGTTAAAGAAGAAAACTTAGCAAGACCTGCGTGTGGAGGGGAAAGGAGACTTCAAGTTGATGGTACCGGAAAAGAATGACTGCTTGTTGGATCGGTTGACTGAGGAAATAATACCGCTTGAGCTGGGAGATATGACACCGTACATGAAGACTCTGATCACTTCACCAGAAATCGTCTTGGATAAATTAGTGGGCGACGTGTTTCCGGTCTGTGCTCCACGGTGCAATGTCCAAGTCTTGCTGGTGTTCCCAGACGTCTAACTTCGTGATGCACTACCGGAACCGTTAGGTATTCCAGAAGGAATCTTTACCTCTAACCTTGGAAGAAGGTTTGCACCGCGACGTCCGAGGGCATCTTATCACGAAGTAACTCTGCGATCAGTGTTTAGTCTCCTCTCTCTGCAGCGACCAATTCTTTCAAGTACGTTAGCTTTCTTCTGGGGGATGAAGAGCTGGATTTCCTCGTCCTTGGTTAGGCCAATTCTCGAAACAACCGACGTCCAGGTCGGTGGCTGACGGCAATAGGTCCATGGGGTAGGAACCGCATCGGTCGACTCACGGTCACAACCACTAGCCGGGGCATCATAAAGAGCTCAGTCATATCTCGCATCGTTCTCGCCTGGGAAAAGTAGCTCGAATCGCCCACAAACTTCACTGGGACGATTGTTTTCGACTGGGGAGATGAATAACAAATACTTGTTGAATGATTGGTGTTGGCCTTCTGGTACGATGTTGGAGCAAGACTTCGTTCGGGATGCCGAACTAGAATTTTGGGGTGGATGAAGACAATTGCAACTGTCGTGAGGAATAGTGGCGTCCGGAGTTGATTACATTTGTTAGGCGGCGCCGGCAAGGTTGTCGTCGTTGATGATATAAGAACTTGATTGCTTTTTTGTGCTGGAGCTTGCTCTGAGTGAAGAACGGCATCGCTGAGAACGTTTCGCCATGGACGTCGAAGTTCCTGTTTGACAGGGGTGTTTCGCAAACGACGCTTCCTGCGTTCAGTCCAAATAAGGGGACATGGACGAAGCCAACTCAACTACTGAAGTACCTGGGTTCAGTCACCGCTCTCCACGTCAGCACGTGACAAAATGGCATCCCCGGATGTTGGCAAGCCTCGCCGTATCCCTTTGACGGACAGTGCTCAGCGATCGCGACGGAAACTGCAACATGCCTGCGTCTTCTCGTTGCTCTTCATGGTGGCTGAAGTTGTCGGCGGTCTCCTGGCCGGCAGTCTCGCGATTGTGGCAGATGCTGCTCACTTGTTTTCCGACGTGGCAGGTTTCGGTATCGCTCTGTTTGCTGTTCACTTGAGCACACATCCAGCCACCGACCGACTGAGCTTCGGCTTCCAACGTGCGGAGGTGATCGGAGCCGTCTCCAGCGTCCTCGTCACTTGGGCGCTCACTGTTGTGTTGGTCTACGAAGCGATCGTCCGACTTGTTGACTGTCTTCAGCCGCAGCCGAAAGAATTTGTCGATGGGATGGCGATGTTCATCGTCGCTTGTCTTGGTCTAGTGGTGAATGTCGTCCTAATGCAGATTTTGGGGCACGGTCATAGCCACGGTGGCGGTGGTCATGGTCATTCACATGGCGACAAAAACGCCGTTCATGTTCAAGCTAAAGCGCACAGGCATTCACACGGTGATGGTGGACACGACCACGGCAAGGAAAACAATCATGGACACTCGCATGGGAGTCACGACGACATTGAGGATGGTTTATCCGAGATGAAGAAAGAGTTGGAGAGTCTTAACGTCAAGGCAGCGTATATCCACGCACTTGGGGACTTTATCCAGAGTATTGGCGTGTATCGCTGGCGCGCTGATCTGGTGGAAGCCACACTGGCAAATTGCCGACCCCATCGCGACGTTGGTGTTTGCTGTGCTCGTGGTGGCCACGACGGTCGGAGTCGTTCGAGATAGTGTTCACGTCTTGATGGAAGGCACACCAATGGGGGTTAATTCTGCTGAGATTGAAAAAGGTCTGCGTGGATGCGCGTCCGTGGTGGCAGTGCACGATCTCCACGTCTGGTCGCTGAGTGCAGGATTAATCGCGTTGAGCGTTCATTTGGTTTCGGACGACAACGATACAGCGTTGGATACGGCGCAGGCGTACCTCCGCTCGAAAAATATCACCCACACCACGATCCAAGTGGAGAGGACATCGATGAACCATGGTCAAGACTGTGCATCGAACCAGAAGTGTGGACAAGTTAAGTAGAAGAAGAAAAACATATTCGTTTGTGAATACTGTGAGGAAAAATCGACAAGAAGCCGAAGTGGTTTCAGCACAAGTCAAGCAAGATGAGTTTGATCAGCAAGTGGTGGAGCCTTCAGCTCCGTTTTTAGTTGTCTCGTAAAAGGAGTTTCAACGACAAGGAAAACGACCACAGCAGCACTGATCGCTCTTCCATTATCTCTCTTGTCACCATGATAGCGCCCAAGATTTTACTGCGCTTGGCCAGTGCTGGGATCGGTTTGGTGCTGCTGATCATCGCGTGTCTTGGCTTCGGTACACTCAAGGCGACGTCGACGATCGACAGCCAGGCGGAGTTCGGCTGTCTCTGCTTTCTGGGCGCGTGCTTCGGTTTGCTGCTGGCGTTTGGCGAGACAAAACTGGAGCTCTTCTTCTTCTTCTTCGGCTTTATGCGGTACCGATTCGGTCGCGCCTGCATCTTCGCTGTGAGCGGGATCATGACGGCTCTACTGGGCAAATCTCGCAACCAGCAGTGTCGCTGCGAAGAGTACACCATCCTGATCGTGGAAGGGATCGCGCTCATGGCGATGGCGGTGCTGCAGATCTTGGCCATCTTTGTGTTCGGCAACAATAGCGCTCCCAAGCGCAACAAGGACAACGTCACGACAGTGCGAGCATCCACCACGGCAGCTCCACTGCCAGTGTCAATGCCTCGCAGCCAGCCATTGCCAAAGGAAACGGCAACTTTCCAGCCAGTGGTGCAGCCAGTCATACAAGCTCCACCTCCAGTAGTAGCCCAGCCATCTCCAGCCCCAGTGCACGACAGCAACTTGCCCTCCTGGATGCACACGCCATAATAACAAATGTACGCAACGTTTCATCAAGAGACAGGCCATCTGTGTTTTAGTCCTACTTATTTTTTGGCGGGAAGTAGCCATGTACCCAATCTTCAAATCCGAAATGGACTCGACTGGCGGCGCGACTCCTCCAGCTTCGGGGGCTTCTGGCTCGGCCCCCAGCGGCTCAAACGCGGCACAACCGACTGCATCTGCTGCATCTGCGTCTGTTGATTCGTCCAGCGTGCGGGTACTCGCCAATGGCCTCGAGGAAAGCGACAGCGACGACCAAGACGACGAATCTCGGGGCCGCAAGAGGCGGCGGCTGCGACGCGGTGACGCCCCCGCAAACGACGGCAACGCGTCCCCAGATGCAGACCATGCTGTTGACGACGTGGATGGCTTCGTGGTTGGCGACATGGAGCGGGAAGAGCAGGACGGAGACGACGACTACGGCGAGCAGGCCGAAGAGCTGGACGAGGAGATCGTGGACGAGCTGGACATCCAGGAGAGGGAGAGACAGTACTTTTCCGAGGACGAGCTGGATGACGACGTGGACGGCGAAGATCTGGGCGAGAATGCCGAGATGCAAGTGCTTTTACTAAAGAGTTTTACTTTTTTAAGAAATATCTAACAAAAAGCGTTTATGTATCGTGCAGGGATTACCGCCGGATGGAGACGTTGGATCGCTATGACACTGCGATGCTGGATACGAGACAGTATGAAGACATGGATCTGGACACGAGACGAGCAGTGGAGGACGAATTGAATCGACGAGATGCTCGTGAAGGACGCATTGCGCAAGTGTTCCAGGAAGACATGGAGATGGAGCACGACGACACGCACAGAAGGAGATTCCAACGACGAGAAGCAGAGTACGCAGAGGGTGGCCAAATGGACGATGGCGAGGAGCTGATCAATCTCGAACACTTCGACGTGCCGTTGAGAGAGTGGATCGCCACGGAAAGACCTCGCGAAGAGATTAAGCGGCGCTTCCGCAACTTTTTGAACACGTTCGCAGACGCCAAGACAGGGCGGTTGGTGTATCACGAGAAGATTGTGCAGTTAGCGCAACGCAACGAGCAGTCACTTGAGATTGAGATCGGTGACGTGATACACAGCATGTCGATGGTGGCCGCCTGGCTGGTGGAAGCTCCCAAGGACATGCTGGAGATTCTAGACGAAGTAGCGAAGGAGGTCGTGCTGTCTCTTTTCCCGTACTATTCGACGATCCATCAGCAGATTTACGTGCGCATCTTGGACCTCCCCGGCACGGAGCGTCTACGGGATCTTCGTACCGCACATTTAAACTTCCTTATTAAGGTTTCAGGGGTGGTCACCAGGCGTACCTCCGTGTTCCCGCAGCTGCAACTAGTGAAGGTAAACTGTCCTGGCTGTGGCGCAGTGTTGGGACCTTTCACACAACAAAGCCAGCAGGAAGTGAAGCTGAATGCTTGTCCCGAGTGCCAGTACCGCGGCAAATTCCCCGTCAACAGCGAGCAGACGGTGTATCGTAACTTTCAGAAAATCACTCTGCAAGAATCTCCGGGCAGTGTGCCGCCAGGTCGTGTGCCTCGGTCGAAAGATGTCGTATTGGTGGGGATCTCATCGACAAGGCTCGTCCCGGTGACGAAATTGCAGTGACGGGTATTTACACCAACACACCCGACCCGACGTTGAATCTGCGGGATGGCTTTCCCGTTTTCCGCACTGTGATCGAGGCCAACCACGTCGAGCGACGCGCTGATGTTCTGGGCAGTCAATTGCTCACCGCAGAGGACAAGAAGCAGATCCTGCGACTTGCCAAGCAACCGGATATCGCCCAAAGAATCATCAATAGTATTGCGCCATCGATTTATGGCCACCAGCAAGTCAAGACTGCACTAGCTCTGGCGCTGTTCGGTGGGAAGCCCAAATTCATTAAGAATTCTCGAGTCCGAGGCGATCTGAACGTCCTGATGGTGGGGGATCCAGGAACAGCAAAGTCCCAGTTCTTAAAATTCGCCAAACAGACTGCGCCTCGTGCTGTGTATTCCACAGGCAAAGGTGCGTCTGCCATGGGCCTTACCGCTGGTGTGTCACGCGACCCCTTTACGAAGGAATGGGTCCTTCAAGGTGGTGCCTTAGTACTAGCAGACAAAGGAGTGTGTTTGATTGATGAGTTTGACAAGATGAACGAGCAGGACCGAACGAGCATCCACGAAGCGATGGAGCAGCAGAGCATCTCGGTGTCTAAGGCTGGTATTGTCACTTCGCTGCAGGCACGATGCTCCGTCATTGCAGCGGCAAACCCTATCGGTGGGAGGTATAACGCCGCCCGGACGTTTGCGGAGAATGTGGAATTGACAGACCCCATCCTGCAGCGATTCGACTTGCTGTGTGTTCTGCAGGATAAAGTAGACCCCGTAGATGATGAGCGTTTGGCGGACTTTGTAGTGTCTAGCCACATGCGTAGCAATGCTGTGAAAAAGAAAACAGGGGATGGCGACAACGAGGAAGAGGGCCACGATGAAGACGAACTGAGCGCGATGACGCAGTCCATGCAGGTGGGAGACACCGACACGAGCATGACGTTAGACCAAGAACTGCTGCGGAAGTACATTTTGTACGCCCGCACATTCGTCAACCCGGTGCTGGCCAGTGGGCTGGATACAGGCAAAGTGGAAGCTTTCTACGCGCAACTGCGTCGTGCTTCTCAACACACTGGCGCTGTTCCGGTGGCTGTGCGTCATCTCGAGTCCCTTTTCCGCATGGCGGAAGCTCATGCTCGAATGCACCTCCGTGATACCGTTGGCGACGAAGACCTGGCGTTGGCTATTCGCGTTCTTACAGAGAGCTTGTGCGATGCCCAGAAGTTCACTTTTAAGCGCCAGTGGCGTCGTCTGTTCCGTCCGTATCTGACCTATCGGCAGGACAACAACGTCTTGCTGTTGCACGTCCTGCACGAGCTCTTCAAGTCAGCCCACGCGTACCATCAACTACGTATGCAAGCTGATGTGCGACGCAACCACAAGGACACTACGCTAAGTGTACTACGCGATGATCTGCTCTCGAAGGCCAAGTCGGTTGGTATCTACGACTTGAGCGAGTTCTACGAGTCGAAAGCGTTCACCAGGGCAGGTTTCCGGATTGACGAGGCCACCAACTCCATTATTAAGGACATCTAGCAAGGGAAGTAAAACGAAACATCTTGTTCAGACTGCCATATAAAAGCGAGGACGTCATTGCTCTCAGAGCGCTTTGCCGTTGTACACGAGCTGGTTGATCTTCTCTGGCAGTAGCTCGCACATTTCCGTGCAGATGGCGATCTCGCTCTCGAAGCTGCGCTTCAACTCTTGGCTTTGAGTTGCTTGCTTGTGCTCGTACTTCCGAACGAGTTCAATCACAGCCTCGTGGTAAGCAAGAGCCTGCTTCCAGTACCCGACTGTCTTTGCTGTGTCCGATAGCACAATCTTGCCACAGGCATGGGCGAGACCAAAGTACCCGAGCAATAGCGTGCGGAATTCCTTTGGCGACAGGGCATCGCCAGGAGGGAGCTGCACTTGTTTCCCTCCTGACAGAACAGCTTTCCGTCGAGGGTCTTCGCTGCCGCTACCTTCCTGCTCCGAGGAAGGGTAGTAGAGCAGCAGAAATTGCTGGTAGCAGTGGATTGCCTTCAGCTCATACGCCATGGCCTTCTCTCCTGCCTCTTTGCTTTGCTTCAGCTCGAAAATGTCGGCATTGACCTCAGCACATTCGTAGTACAGCTCCTGCAGCAGGTCACTGAAAGCACGCTCATTCAGCGTGTCGCCTAGCAGCGGTGACAACAAAGCCACTCGGCGTCTTTGCATCGCAACACGACGTCCTCGAGCATCTTCGAACGGAAGTAGCCGCTTGTAAAGAGCGCTCTCCCGCTGCAAGAGCCGCACGTGCTGCGTCACAAACCCGTCCAAGACGAAGACTTTTCTAGCGCGAGTGCAGGCAAGAAGCCCCATCTTGAACACGGCGCGAGCTTGGTCAAACGTCTCCACGCTGGCTGCTGGCACGAATTCCATGCCGAACCCTGCTGCATTGTCAGCCTCAGCCTTCTCGTCGGATCTCTGGTTGCTAGGAGATGTCACAGCCAACTTTGCTAGCGTCGCTTCCATGCTGTTTGGGCAAGGCAACACACCAGCAGTTTCTGGGATGAGGTACCCTTCTAACTGCATCCCTGCGAGCTGGAGAGTGAGCACATGCAGACGACTCCACGTAGAGTAGATCTCGGCCACTAGCATCTCCTGCTCTTCGTTTTCCTCATCTCCTTCAGATCCATGGTGGAGCAGCATATACTCACTCGCTTTCAGGCACGTCGCCGCATCTTTGGGGTTTTCAGTATCCAAGTAGAATTCTACCAACTTTAGTGCATTACGCACCCACTCATGAGCACCTACAAAGCGAGAATTGTCACCTCGTTCTGCAGCATTCACGCACTGCAACAACTGCAGCTCTAGCGTCGACAGACAATACTTGGCGGATTCATCGGCCATGCTCAGCGTTCCATACACTTGCGCCAGGAAAAAGTGCGTGTGGGTCTGTGCCGTCGCCAGCAGCGCATCGTGCGTTTCCGTCTTTTCACACAGCTTTTGTCCTGCCGCGAGGTAGCAGAGTGCTCGCAACGGCCGCGAACGGTTCGACCAGAGCACTCCCAGCTGATTCAGCAGCTCCATCACGTACACTGCGTAGGTTTCGTGCTCAGAAGAGATCTGGACGTTGGGAAGATCGCCGAGCAGCTTCGGAACTGCATTTTTGATCGCCGATTGAGTTTGCGAGCCGTCATCAGCTGTAATTGCCGTCGTGTATTTCACCAGCTCTGGAACGAAAAAATTGCCAGCTTCTTCTAGCACAGGCTGCGCATCTAACAGAGCAATCAACAATGGGCACGAGGACAACTTTATATAGTAGAATGAAATATAATACGTACGATGCGGCTCTTCCACTGCCAAGTACGTGGCCCCGAGTCTCGCAGCAGCACACGCATTCTCCTACGAAATAAATATGAATAAATATATCGCGTATCAAGACTTCCAACTCGACCTACCGCTGGACTGAGATTTGTCGTCCGCAGCTTCTGCAGAATCTCCACCACTCGATACTGCGCCGCGTAGGGCGTCGTCTCCGGCACGTCCTCCTAAAGCAACGATTGTATCGTTAAACCCTCCTTAAAAGAAACGAAACCCGGGCCAATTTCCCTCTCCTGGCCAACGTACCAGCGCCATCTCCTCCAGCCTCTGCATCAACGCGTGGAACTCCTCGGGCAGCTCCATCGTCACCTTCCCGAAGCGGTATCCTCGAAAAATAAGACATTTCCACAAAATTATAATAATCAGATTATAATTTCGCTTTTATACGCCAGTCAGCAAAAAACTATGTGGTCCCCAGACGCCGCCGGCGACCTGTTCCCGCGCCGCCCACGCCGCTCCAGCGGCAATTCCAGCCAGCAGCAGCGTCGCTCCAGCGCCTCCAGTCAGCTGTGGGCGTTCCCACCAAGTTCCGCGGGCTTCGCAGGCCCCAGCGCCGACTTTAGCGACGCTCAAGACAATAAACCTCAGAACCATGGACTGATTGGGTCCTATGCCAACACAGAGGGACTGGGGGCGTATGCCAATGCTGAGGGAACGGCCAGGATGCTCTGGAATCGACCCGAGAGAGAGGAAGAAGAGCGAGAAGAAGAAGCCTTGCCGTCTTATCTGAGCTATCTACAAGCACCAACGGATGCAACAACAGTGGCGGCTCCTGCGACTTTAGTGGGGACGAGTATTCCTATTGAGAGGGAGAGTCAAATGGAGACAAAAAGCAAAGAATTGGCCAGAGCGCTGCAGGATTTCATTGCAGTGCAGATGGGACAGAGCGGGGCTGCAGTTGGTAGCAACGTAGTAGGAGGCTGCAGCTGCGAACGACGAGTGATGGAGTTGGAGAGGCAGATGCAGACTCTACAGGCTGCAAAGACGGAGAGTGCAGCGACTGCGACTGAGGATGCTAATAGTGCCCTTGGAGACAGGGTGTCGACGCTGGAAGGACGACAAAGTGCGTTCCAGTCGCAGTTGGCCCAGATCTCCAAAGTGTTGGGAGTACCTGTGGGCAAACACGGCAAGAGCAGTCAGCTCAAGACGTTGGTACAGACACTGCGGGAGGAGATTGATGCCAAAGTGCAAGCAGCGATAGCTGAGGTGGAGGCTTCGTGTGTAGCCACTGCAAAGAAGCACGCAGAGGAACTGATTGCTGAAGCGGCAGCTTCGTCCTCATCTCCTGCGGGGAGTCGTCGACGCCCTCTGAGCCCAAAGACCACAAGAAGCAAGTGGACGGGGACTCTGACTCTGTGTCGGGCCTTCCGTTCTCTGCAGTTTTGAATGCGTTGGCAGAAGAACACGAGGCGTCGTTGACGAGACTCAGCACCCATTTCGATGAGCGCTTGCGACTCGAAGGCTCCCAACGTGTGGCGCTCGAAGGGCGAGTGCGAGCACGACTTGGCGAGCTGGAGGAGTGGATACAGCAAGTTGAAGGCGAGCTGGGTGGCTCTCATTTTGAAGCTGTAGGCGGTGCTGCTAGCTCCTCTTCTATCGCTGCAATAACCGACGAGCTGAACAAACTCCAGACTCAAATGGCCCATTTGGAGCAGTCCTGGACACAGCAAAGTCGAGAGGCAGAAGAACTGTCAAAGAAACTGGCCAAACTGCCAAGCTCGGATGAGTTGAAGGCCAACATGGAGAGACAAGTGAGCGAGCTAGCCGCTCTTCGAGAAAACGTAGCTAGTGTAGAGACTGTAGCATCAACGACACGGGAGGAGACCCAGTCGGCGGCTCGGACGTCTCAAGGTCTGAAATTGATCGTGGAGAAGCTCGTTCGAGACACTGGCTCTGCTGAGGAGCTGCTTCAGCAGTATGTGAGCACCATCACACACCAAGTCGCCAGCGTAACGCGTCAGTACGTGTCTGTGCGTATTCGAGACAACAACCGTCTGCTAGACGCCACCTTGCGCGCTCGGGTGCCTGACTACGTGGCGAACGAGAGCGAGAGCTTCTTGCTGGTTCGTCCAGAGGCCAAGAAGGAAGGAGACGTGCATGCGAATCACGACGCTGCTGGACCTGATGGGACGTTCAGTTTTGTGCTGCGTGAGGACGACGAGGACGGAATTCGACGCTTGCTCAACGCCCAACAGCCTCCCAAGCCCAGTACCATCGGCACCACCATTAGCTCGGACGCTAGTGCTGTTGCTGCTGCTGCGGGCGCGTCGTCGTCGGCGTAAGGAGGCCAAAAATAAAGATATCGTCAAGATAAAAGCACCTGCCGTCATCCTGTTAAATCCTGACAGCTGGTACTTCCTCGAGGTTTGCATTCCAACCGAGTGGGCTGCAGTGGAAAAGATGTAGTAGTACAAGTAGTAGCACATGTCGATAAAGACCATCATCGCCTTCTTGCCGCTCGTCTGGGATAACCCGTGCATGAGCTAACGAGCAACACTATGATCGCAAGAGTCAGCGCCGTTTCATATCTTGCCTTTGGCAAAAAAGCATAGAGCTCGTAGTTTCAGCTGCAACACAAACAACAGACTGGTGGTGGGCTCGAACACGCGCTGACTTTCCCTGTTGGAGAACTACCTCACTTGATCGATCAGCAAGCTCGTGCTTGCCGAAGGGAGGCCAGTTCCGGTTCGTTTCCGGATGACTCACGAGAAACTGTTAAAAAATGGCCGTTGAACAAAGTTCGTCAGACATGTACCGAATCAAACCAAGCCTGTGGGTGAGCGAGGCCTGTTGAGCAACGCATGGCAATCTGCGAATCTGCGAGGCGTCGTTGCAGGGTTTGCTACAGCTCAGTAGAGGGCTCTACTCACTGCGCATTTCGTCGCCGTCTCTCCGGAGCCTGTCCAGCAGTATCCGGTCGCTCCACAGACACCCAGCATCCGGTCCCGGTCGCGCCGTGAAATCGTTTTTGCCCCGTTTGATTCCAACGGCATACAAACGCCCAGTGGCAGCTTGCAGCCGCGCTCTGCTCACTTTGGAAACGGTGCAGCACAGCGCAGGTCTCCGGTATCTACCCAAGCGCCACCGCGCCATGAACCAGTTCTTCGATTCGAGTCCGACGTTGCCCGGACTGTCGGCGATGTTGCATCCGAGCAACTATCAACTATCCCCCAGAGACGCAGTCGGGTACACGCCCTTGGCCGCGTCCAAGCTCTACAACGCAGAGTACATGCACCCCAACCGGAGCAGACCGGCAGCAGTCTCTGCAGAAGCCTCCGAGAGTCTCACTCGACCGACTAAAGTCGCCTCGATCAGTAAGAACCCCAAGAACTCGCGCTACTTGCGGGAAATGGACCGCCGCGAGATCCTCACGCGGATCGCCAAAGGCGAGAAGCAATCAGCACTGGCCAAGGAGTTCAACGTCAGTCGAGCGGCCATTTGCAACCTGAACAAACACCGAGACGAAGTGCTGCGTCGCAAAGACGGCAACCCGATGGCCAAACACCCAAAGAAGCCTCGATCCAAGAGCAACCTCATGAAAAGCAAGACCGAGGAAGTTCCAGCACGCAACGGCGTGTACGAGGTCAAATCTCGAGCGGTGGCTCTGCTACTCACCACTCTGAAGAAGAAACACGCGACGGTCAGCGAGTTCCGGCGGTCTAGCGATCGATTGATGAGACTGATCCTGGAGGAAGCTCTGGCCCACGTGCCGATCAAGACGGTCGACCTTTTCCTCTCGAATCGAGTTCAGACGAGTGGCGTGGCCTTGGAGCATCCGCCCTGTGCTATCTCAATGGAACCGGCGGGCTGCCCCATGCTCGACTTGTTCCATCAGATGGAGCCCCACCAACCCACAGCGTACGTGAGCTTTGGCGACATTGCAGTGTCGCCCGGTGATTCTCCATCGGATGTGCAGGTGAAGCTCTACGACGCGAGACTGCCCAGCACGCTCAACTTCCACAACGTGTTTGTTGTGGACCACGTGGTCACGTCGGCCGAGCTTGTGGTCACTGTGGTGCGACGACTGCAAGAACGTGGCGCAGTGGAAGCGATGATTTCGCTGGTGGCGCTAGTAGCGACGGCCGACGCGGTGGAGAAATTGCGCGCTGCTTTACCAGAGCTGAAGATTGTGGTGGCGCAAATTGATCACGGCGACGATATGTTGACGACCACGGCGTCTGCATCGACGACGGACATGATTTTGGATCGGATGGACCAGGTTTACCATGTCCACATGCCGGCCAGTGCGTATTAGGACAAGAAATGCGAGCTGTTGGCTCGCAGTGGGTGTATTATGTTGAAATGGATGTATGCTACTATCAATGAGATGGTCGATGAACACTCGATACGATTTTGGTCGAATGTTCAGCAAGACGACCATCATGCAGCACACCACTTGCGTTCAGGTGACTCAATTGCTTACCCTTTCATCTCCAGCACAAGAGTCCATATTGATGGAGTTGAAAGTCCAATGTGCTCAAGCTCACCGTCCCAATACAGCTAGCATCCTTCCTTTTAAGAGCTGCATCACTCCTTGGGCCCGGGATTTTGTTGGGCCATCTTCTGCAACTCGCTGACGCACTATCAAAACACACTGCCACATCGAAACTACACACGAGAGATTCCCGCGGTGGTCGTTCTGGTGGATATAGCAGGTGGTAGAGGATTCTTGGAGTAGTAAAGGTGATCAGGAGGCAACGTTTTGATCACTGCTGTCACTTTGCTCCACGATTGCAAAGTCTTTGGCAGATGATCCGCTTAACAGGCTTCACACGATGAACAACTTGATCGGCATCCACCTGGAGTCAGTTGATTCTTCACAACTGTTGCCGATACGTGGACATAGATAAAAGCGCTATCATCTTCGCTGTTCAGTTCATCGCTCCTGCTGCTCAGAGGGAAGCGTCAGTGATGCGTATAAAGATTGCAGCTGCCTCCCCAGTCCTGCTTGTTGTTGCTGTAGCTGCTGGTTTCGATTTTGAAGATCGCCCGACAATAGCGGGAAGGTCGACGACAACGACGACATGGAGCTGCTCGAAGTCGTCGGTAGCGGTGGTGAAGCTGGACCGTCCGACACAACTGTACCAGCTGAACTGTGAGACCCGGACGCAGTGTCAGCCTGCTGAGATAGCAGTTTCTGCTGCTTTTTGTTCTCGTATCGGCGACGACAGCGTTCCCGTTCTTTCATCCGCTGCTCTTCAGACGCGTTTTTGCGTCTCTTTCGACTGCGTTCTGCCTCTCTTTGGCGTTGTTCGTCTGTCGCATGAAGACGTCTCTCACGCGAACGCTTCATTTCTCGTTCGCGAGCTTCAGGTGAGGCTTCCGCTCGACGTTTGCGGCTTCGAACACGCTCACCAGCATCCTGCTTTTTCGAGCTCGTCGTTCTGCATCTCCTTGTCGTTGCGCAGGGGTTTGTTGCTCTCGCCGCCGCTTACTGCGTTGCGCCTCAGCCTGTCTTGCCTCAGGAGTGGCTCGCAGCCGGCGAAGGCGACTCCGTTCAGCTTCGTGTTGCCTCTGCATTGATGGCGACGTCCCCGTCTCACTACTCGAGCCTGACGACCCCGCCAGAACAAATGCTGCTGAAGCAATCGCAAAGGCAGTGCCATCGCTCTGTGTATTAGTTGCCCAATCTCCAGCCAGGCCAAAGCCGCTTGGTGGCGACAGGCCCGCTGCTCTCGGATGACCCGCAAAGCTGTCGATCGCAGGCGCCGAGCGCATAAAGTCGTTGTAGGCTGCTACATGACTTTGTCGGAGATGCACAAAGGCCTGCCGTCGCCCCAGTTCGTTCGGCTCGAACGCGTGGGGCATGTCACTTGACTTTCGAGCACTCGTGCAGCTGGAAGTAGGCAAAATATCGTCAGCTACAACAGAAAATATTGGTCAACAAGAAGCTTCAACTTTACAGTCGACAGGACCAGCACTCGCGCTCTGCGATCTCGCCCCACTTGTTGTCCTGCATGGAAATCTTTAACAAAACGTTAAGTAAACATAAAACATAAAAACAATACGTATCATCTCGGCAAACTCACCATGCGTTTTTCAGTCGATTTGAGCTGCCCGAACCAGGCCATGGCATCTTTCTTCCGTCGCGGGCCGAACCGCACTCGTTGGTTCTCCTCCTCCGAGCAGCCGTTGAAGCGGTACAGCACGTTCTTCAAATGACACGTCTTGAAGTGCGTCACGAAATACCTGTAAGAAATCAATAAAATAAATATTTTGTTTGCTACAAACGTTTGGCAAAGCAGTCGTCACCTCGGATGCCGTAGAAAGTCAAAGAAAAGTTTTCGTTGCACTGCTCGCAGCGGATGAGGTTGGCTCGATGCGGTCGAAGTGCGCGTCGATGGGCAGCGCCGCAGCGGTCGCAGGCGTCTGCATGGCTGCGGGGATCTCTCCAAGTGGGGAGCGGGAAGCCGAAGCCTAGCGAGTTCCGCATGAAGCCCACCGAGTTCCGCTAGTTGGTCAAGTTTTCCACTTGACGAGTGGCACAATCATTATGGGCAGCATAACAATACAATCCTCAGAGTGTTGTGCTGCATTTCTTTACCAACATAAACCAGAGTGAGGCTTTCACAATGGTCGCTGCTTGATAAACTGGCAGCAGCACGTCGAAAGTCGACGAACGTTGGCCGTCTTTCCTGAAGAAGTGCCTCATTTCAACGTGGCTCTAGAGTTTGGCATCGCTGGCATGTTGCAGTGGCCATCAAAGCCCTTGCTTGCTCGAATACCCATATCGACGTATACCTTATCCAGTAGTTTCTTCCCGCGACAGGCACAAGAAGTTCACGAGCTTGCGCGTCCTCAAAGAGATTCCGAACAGCACTTTTCCTCCACTGAAAATAATGCCAAATACGTTGAAGCCTTAGCCTTTCAGCCAGGAAAACTTGAAGCTGAAATCGGCACCTGAAAGCAAACGTTGGTAGGTGTCAGCTACCACAAACAAAGCACACTCCTCTGAGCTTGCTACAACTCACCGTTGTGCTCCAACGAATTCTGAATCGTGTAGCATATCCAGAGGAACAGGTTCGACTGCACCATTCTCCAACTCTTATCCAACACGAAGGAAAGCAGGTGCAGCATCGAAATGCCGAGCATCCGCTGGATCAAGTACCCAAAGATGAACATCAAAAGTAGCTCGAGAAATCCATACATGATCACACTGCCGAGTTTGTCTCCTGGACCCGAGTCGACGAACGACTGGATTTCAGGGTAGAAGTCGCGATTCGGAAAGTAAAACATTCCCAGCGTGTACATGGCTGCACAATACACACGAAATTGTCAGCAGCTGAATCGATAAGCTCAAGAAAGATGCTACTTACTGTAGATAAAGGGGACGATGACTTTGGTGTACACGACAAGGATGATGAATTCTGTCGTAAAGAGCACTCGCGCGCTCTTCTGGACAAATTGCTTCCGCTCTTTCGGCGAAAAATATTGTCGATGGCCTTGGTTGCTTGAAGCAGCTGTAAAGAAGACTTGGCAGACACAGGTGGTGTAGGAGGCGACACGTTGGCCGGCTCGACGGGAATTATTTGCCTCCCAACTGAAATGGAATATCGATGTGAGCGGATATCTGCTACTGTAATACCTCCCAAGCGCTTTAGAGTCGAAAAGGAGCTGTAGCGACGTTGAGCTAGACTTTCGAGAGCTTCGGGGTCCTTTTCAATGATGTGCAACGCAATGGCGACAAAATCTGCAGCTTTCAACGGATGCCCTGGCGGTATTTTCCGTCGTAAAGTATTGACTCCTCGCATGAGATCGGTGATGTCCGACACGGACACCCCGCCGAGGACGACATCCAGCGCAACCATTTGCAAGGTGGTGATAACGGACCGAGAGTTTTGCATCGTGCTAGACACGTACAGCGCGTTGAAAACGTCCACGTTGAAGATCATAATCTGCGGCATCAAGTCATATTTTCTCTCTAGGCAGAAGCTGATCCAGTTCTTGGCAATAATTTTGATGACAGGAAGCAACAGCACATAAAACTTTTGCTCTAGTGTTCCCACTTGAATGAAGCCGTAGAGATAAGCAGGATAGACAAATGTCAGCAACACTTGCAAAATAAGTACCACGATGGCCTGCAACAACTCCCTCAGTAGCGCTGGATCTCGTCGCAGTACGCGACCGAAAAATACCACGAAGCAAATCACCAAACAGACAAACCACACTGGAACCCCACGACCAAAGCGAACGGAAGAGGGAACCCAATAAGACTGGACATAGCCACCATAAATCCAATTGTACCGGCACTTGAGAGTATGGGCATTGCAACCACTTGGAAGGAGTTAATGTGCAGACCAGGCACGCTGATTCGAAATTGCTCCAGGATCACACGCGTCATGAGCGCGATCGTTAAGAAATCTCGACCCCAAAACAAGAAATTTGCAGCTGAACCAGCTGTAGGCGATGCCAATGGGGCGGCATCGATCAATGTGAGGATAAACAAGCATGGGAATGGCGACACAATACTGACGAGAATCGCCCGTCCACGAGAAGTTGTGCGACTGTAGTTGAGTAGATGGCGCATCCGTTCGGCTGAGTAGTGACCGCGAAGTTCTGCCTGGAAAGTCGACATGAATTTGTGCGCTCGGCGCACGACATACCGAACGTCTTCCTGCATTGGATTCTCCAGTAACCTCGCGTTGCGTCAATAATGCGTTAGACTGCGGATGGACGATCGACCTGGTGAATGAATATATAGGTGTCAAAATAGCATAGACTCACCCACGGCGTATATTGCTGGTTTGGCAAAGTGAAACACACCTAGAACCAACAAAGGCCAGTGCAGCGGCACGATGATTCGATGTCCGAATCGAGCCATTCGTTCGTAAACACGCAGTCTTACACAATGATGAAGTTCATGGTACGTCGAGCTAGTCGAGCTGCAATTGACACTCGAACACCTTCAACGGGATGTTTGCGGCTGAGGAGAAGACTTGACGCACACGAAGATGTTGGTGGTGATTCTTGGATCCACACGCCGTTGAACATGCCTTGCAGCGTCCACGACTTCGCCTGCTTGGCCTCTCGGTATTGTCGAAGAGGTTTGACGCTTCATCATCTCATGAAGCTGACGCCCTGCGTCAGCTTCGTATTGCTACAGAACGCGTTTATCTTGCATCCGGCTCCAGGCACCATCAACTAACGATTGACTACCCATGCTGCTGTACTTTAGACTTCACTTCGCAAACGATATTCTAATTGTCTCGTTCTTTCAACCAACGATTGACTACTTCCGCCCCCTAACCAACAGCTCACAACGCAAGAAAGACAATGACCACACGCGAGCCTTCTCCTTAGGTATTGCGAGTTCTGGAAGCAAGCGGCGCCTCCGTCCACATATGGCCGGGAGAAGACGCACAAGAAGAAGTGAACACGGCCGACCTGCCTGGTGTGGGCACGCCTTCGTGGGAGGTATACCAAGACTGGGCCTGCAAGCAGAAGGACTGCCAGCCAGGGATCATGCTTCAGTTCGGGCCCACGTCGACGGTCGAGGCGGCGGGGAGGGTCCCCCACGAAATCTCGTCATGAAAATCTACAAGGAAGCAGAGAGCATTGTGGCCCACTTGGCACCTCTCTGCACTGACGATTTCGTCAACGGAGTGCCGCCGCAGATCCCTGGCCCGCTGAAGCACACGGAGCTGATGCAATACATGTCTGTTCGCGTGGCCGTGACAACGATGATCACCGCCATCTCGGACCCGGGGAGCTGTACCCGACCATCGACACGCTGCCTGAGGGCAACTACATTTGCCGTGTCGTTGCCACTGGAGAGCGGCGGTGGTCTGCGTGCCAATCTTCTGAGCTCCGCAAGCGTAGAACGTCAACTCACCTTCAACATTGCACCTAACTACAAAAGAATCTACAAACTTGTTTGTCCATCTACATAGTTTACATAGTTTATGTTTTACATTCCTCTGATAATCGGAAGCTATGGTACCTCTTGCTGCTCGTGCTGCTCGTGCTGTTCTTGCCCCTGCCGTTGTAACCGCCTCCTCGTCTGTGTGTAGAACCTCTTCAACTTTGGCGTCCCGTCCGCCACGCTGCAGTTCTCCCTCTCTGGCTCTGACCGCCCCACCATCAAACTACCTCGCCAAGAAGACTCTAAAACCTCCGATCAATAGAAGTCCCTCTTTTCAGAGACGACGAAGCTGTCCAAGGAGTGTTACAAATCTGCGTCGAAGCAGATAAGAAGTTGGAGCATACTGGACTCAAGTTGGAGCTGCTGGGGCTCATTGACGTGCCTAAAAACAACTTTGAGTTTCTCAACGTGACCAAAGAGCTGCAGTCGAGTGGAGAAACCATCCAAGGAGAAGAGAAGTTTCAGTTTGACTTTGGCCGGGTGGAGAGGCTCCACGAGCTACTACGGCCACACTGTCAAACTCCGATACGTCCTACGCGCCACGTTGGCCAGAGGTTCGTACGCCAGCAGTTTGGTGCAGGAGCAAGATCTGTGGGTGCAGAAAGTGGCTCCACCGCCGCCAACCGACCACTCGATCAAGATGGAGGTGGGTATCGAAGACTGTCTGCACATTGAGTTCGAGTACGACAAGTCCAAGTGAGTTGCCTGGCGAGATACAAGTTGCTTTATGTTGTGCTGTTTATTCATTTCCTTGTCTTGTTCCTCGCCGTAGATACCATTTGAAGGACGTGGTGATTGGCAAGATCTTCTTCCTGCTGGTGCGCATCAAGATCAAGCACATGGAGCTGGCGATTTTGCGGCGAGAGTGTGGGGACGGGCAACCAGCGCCACAGTGACAGTGAGACGGTCACCAAGTTTGAAATCATGGACGGCGCTCCTGTCAAGGGCGAGAGTGTGCCCGTGCGGCTGTATCTGTCGCCGTATCCACTTACGCCGACCTACCGCAACGTGCAGAGCCGCTTTTCGGTGAAATACTTCCTCAACCTGGTGCTGGTGGACGAAGAGGACCGACGCTACTTCAAGCAGCAGGAGATCACGTTGTGGCGGAAGAGCATCGGCTGAATTGCTGGTGGTGGTGAGGTATAACCAGCGATCGAGGTAAGGAATAATACATGCTACAATAGTGTGCGCTTTCGATGGCGTAGTGCTAATGTGTTATTGTCATCTATGACTTCGGGCGTAATCCCTTTCCTGGAAGCGACGCTTGCTGCACGTGCAGAATGGGAGCTGGGGCATCGACGAAGGCGCTGGATGGACTCGACGCAGCGCTGAAGACCTCTATCGACTCCGGCAAGCTAGTGATCACCCATCGAGAGTTGCCAGCGCTCCCGCCAGAAATGCTAGCGCGTGCCACACACTTGAGAGAGTTGATACTGGAACATACCACGTTACGACAGCTGCCCGCCAGCTTCGGTTGTCTTGTGCTGCTCGAGTAAGTGACCACCGATTGGATCCTTGATTCACTTCACTACCTCACAGTGGCGATGTCATTAGACGCCTGTCATTAGCAGGTAACGAGCTGGAGACATTACCCATGTCGTTTAGCGAACTCAAACGCCTGGAAGAGCTAGATGTCAGCGATAACAAACTCCGTTCACTGCTGGGGAATTTTTGCGACCTGAGCGCTCTGCGCCGATTGTACGCGCAAAGCAACGCTCTGAAGCGCTTGCCTCGGGAGTTTGGCGCGCTGAGCAGTCTTGAGATGCTGGATCTGCGGAACAACGCTCTCCGGAAGCTCCCCAAGTCGTTTCCGTGCCTGACGAGCCTCACACGCCTCGATTTGAGTAGCAACAAGCTGAAGCAATTGCCTGAAGCTTTTGGGAATTTGAGTGGACTCCGGATGTGCGTCCTCGGACGCAACCTTTACAAGAACTGCCGGAGTTTATCGGCATGTTGGTGGGTCTCAGGTGCTGTCACTCAGCAACAACGCACTGTACAAACTTCCAGCTTCCTTTTCAGAACTCTCAAGCCTCACGAATTTGTCTCTGACTGGAAACAGGATCGAGTGCTTTCCTGGCCCGCAGCTTGGAGGCTTGAAAGCACTCGTCACGCTGTCGTACACGCAGAACAGACTTCGTCAGTGGCAACCAGGAGAGAGAGTCAACATTTTGGACGAAGATGCCACAGACACAGAAGATAAAGCAGATGACTTGACCGATGACGCGACAAACGAAGGCGAAGAAGCAGGTGGTGACAACGTCCTTCAAAATCCTTTCGTGAATTTGTCAGCAGTGCAGTACCTCGACTTTAGTGATAACGCGCTAGTTCACCTGCCAGCACGCGGCTGGGACCAACTCAGCGAGCTGTTGCACTTGAAGCTCGCTCGAAATCGCCTGGAATCGCTTCCGAATGGACTGAAAGAACTGCCAAAGCTGCAGCGTCTTGATATCGCCGGGAACAAACTCAAGACTCTGCCACCCGCACTGTTTGCTGTCAAAACCCTTGAGATTCTTGATGTCCAGAAGAATTCACTGCATGAGCTACCAGAAAATATGGGCGAGTGTGAAGCATTAACTCGACTCACGTTGACGAAAAACCAAAACTTGCACGGCCTTCCTGCAGTCTCCGCAAACTTTCTCGTTTGCAAGAGCTACGTGTGGATAAAGCTTGTTTCTTGGCGTTGGATGAGGAGCAGACAACATTTTGCAGGAGCGTGCAGTACTTCTCAGCTGAATAAAGGAAACACATCGTAACCTAGTTGGCTGTTGGGTGCAAGACCGTTGGTGTAAGAGTTTTCCGATCTATTGCGTGGTCAATAAACCTCAGCCGTCCGACGATTGGCCCACTTTCATTTTGCAACGTGACGGGGAGCGGCAAGATGGAGAAGAAAGCAAGTGAAGACCCGCCAGCAAGCCGACAGAACCCTGCGGCGTCGTTATTGTCTCGCCAGAAGGAAGTGATACGTAGCCCTCAACGTGAGATGGAGGTGAAACGTGAAGATCTGCCAGTTGGCGAGAGCCCTTCAGGGTCGCCTTTGTTTCGCTTGATGAAGTTGGTGCGCGAAACTCAGTGCGAGATGGAAGTGGTGAAGCCTGTGCTGGATGAGTTGGAGGTGATGCGGCTGTGCTGTGGGTTTGGAATGATGTCTTGCGTGAATCCAAAAGATTTCGACTTTGATGTCGTTCACGCCCACGAATTTGACGATGACTTTGCACGATTCCTGCGATACGAGTTGCTGGGCAACTCGAACCCAAAACAAGTCGGCTTTAAAGGTTTAATCGGCAAACAAGAGGAAGTTCGGACTGCATTGGTTGGCATGAATGCCTGCTCACATGGGATACTGAAGTCAATGAATGGAAACCATGAAGGTATTTACTGCGTTAAGGTCGATGAAGATGGAAAGGTCCCAAGCCTAGTGGTGTTTTCGTGGATCCGCGACGAGCTCTTCGAGCCTCGATGCCTTCGAGATACGGCAACGTTTGTGCTGCGTTTCCTGACGGGCTTGGCTCCTGACATTATTTGCTGTTTGTCAACGTCTGATATGGAGCAGCTTAAGACCGCTGTCCTATCTTCTAATGAGGAGCAGGAGGAAGAAGACTTTTCGACGTATTCTGTTTCATTTCGTTGAAAAGCAAGTGGACCAAAATGATGACACGAAATGCGTTGCAACGAGTTCTATCCCATTGGATAAGCTTCAGCGGAGTGCAGTGACCTTTGCTTGTTGAAGGGGAGCTATCCTGCGCTGTCTTGGCAGGGGTAATCCACTCGACTATTCGCCGTGACATTCAAGAGGAATTTCTCCTGGAAGACACAAGAGACTTTCCCGAAGTGGCTGAAGGCCGAGTCGCAGCAGCATCGCGTTGAGTTGAGCAGTGCAGTTGGCCGCTCACCCAAACTTTGTGAGTGTATTCTTCGGGAATTTGACAAGTGGCCTGAGGGCCGCATAATCGCTTTCCGAGAGGAGCGGAAACAGAAGGAGCAAGCAAATGTTGCTGCAGTAAAGAGCCTGAATGAGGAACTTAAAAAGCAGCGCGAGAAACTGGAGCAAGTTTCTGCTATTCTCTTTCAGCTGCGTCAGGACGCAACGCCTGACTCGACGCTACTGGAAGGGAAAACACGTACGAGGAATTTCTGCAGTGGCTACAGCTGGTATTCTCCCAGGATCGACGAGAAGTTCGTGGCGGTTTTGAACTCTCCAACACACTTCAGTGAGATTGGCGCCAAGCTCTACGCTTTGTATGAACGCTCCCAGAAGCTGATCTCGACGAATTTATTGAGATGTGTGCTACTGCAAAACAGCAAAAATATCGCAAGCTATTGCGAAATGTCGCGGGCGATATACTGCGAAAGCCCAACCATCAGCAGATGACAAGCAGCAAGAAGTAAGTTGGGAGGGATTTCTTCTGAAAATCGCTGGTCCGCTAGCTAAGTTGCGTGGAAATGGTGGATTGCAGTGGAGAGTGGTTTTGCAGCAGCTAAGGAAGTTCGACTGAAAGAGATCAAAGGCCGCCAGAAACACTCGGATTCGGAATTGAGCAAAGAAGAACGATTGATTGTAGAGAATGCATTCACTCAGCTACAGAGCGAGCTACTGGCAAAGGATGGGCTTGTGCTGCAAGTAAGTGCGACACCACGGAAGAAAGTTTTTTGTGTGAAATCTCTCGCGAGAGCTTAGCGCCTTCAACAGACTATCAAGCGGTGATGAAGGTGAATACGGCATCTCAAGGGCGGACAGAGTATTTGGGTCATATTCTGTTGGACTCTAATGTAAACACTTTGGTGACGTTCACTGTGAAAGTACGATCGATTCTACAAGTGTGCGTAGGCAAGGAGCGCATGTGCGTGAAGCTGATTCAGTTCCCGCCTCTTGTCTTCAATGACCGTCGACCGCCACCTGCAAAAGAAACCATTTTACGCACATTTGGGAAGTTTGCGTCAGTCTGCGATTACGACGCTCAAGATCGAATCATGACGTTCATCTGTGGCACGTCCATGGCAATATACAAGTTGGACGAATCTTTCAGTCGAATGGAACCGATGAAAACCATTGATTTGGGTGTGCGCTCGACTTTGACCGCGCTGCCGTTCACTGACGCCTTACACCTGGACAATGCGGTGTACGTGACAGACTCGAGCGGATATTCGCAAGCCATCGACATGCGCAATGACCAAACTTCGACAGTTTTCCGTGGCTATGAGAACGTGGTCGATAAGCCACGCCAAATGATGGGATTGGCGGACAACCTTGTACTCGGAGTTTTGTCCATGATCCCAATTGGAGACGGGCCTATGGCGGTGTATTAGAATGCAGTTCCCGTGACGACTACCGTCATTTGCCGATATTACCTCTCGGTGTGGAATTTCTGTCTTCGCAGCCACACGTGCACTTCGTCAACGATCGATTGTTTGTTTTGGATCCTCTCGCATTGAAGCTGTACACATTCGGTCGAGGTGACGGTACGAAGTGATTCATATCGTGTGCGGCAAGTTGATAAGCAAACCGAGTATGTTGAGGGTGAAGCCAAGAGCGTGGATTGCCTGCGCAAGCAGCATTGGCTGTATGCGTTCTATCACGTCTTTGAAAAGTTCCCAGTCCTGGGATTGCTGGAAGCTGGTCCTGCCAATCCGGTATCGGTAACGATCGCTTGTTCTCGCGACGTATATCATAGCACGCTTCTTGAAGATTCACGACTTTTTGTCGTTGCTAATGAGCGACTTGATGGCGCTGAACAAACCCTTGCACAGACTAGATTTGACGAAAGGGCTTGCGGTGATCGACTCGTTTGATGGCGTGAAGATGCAAACCACACCGTTAACTTCGCTCCTCCAAACGCTCATTACGTTCCTGCCGATTCAAGTGTGTCGGGCAGAAGGGAACGCGTTGACTGTCCTGTGTGACGGGGTGGATCAATCGGCTGAGCAGTTTGAAATGGACGTAGAGATGGAGTCGTGGGGTGCAGCAGACATTGCCGAATCGATTCGATTTGGTTTGTTGTCCCCCTGCTGTCTGCTTGGAGGGGTCGCTGCATCGTCATCACGTCCATGGGGAAGCAATCGACTGGAAAAAGCTACTTCCTAAACCACTTGACGGGATCATCGTTTGCGATCGCTGGAAATCGTTGCACGGATGGCGCTTGGATGACGTTACGCGTTTTGAAAGACGTATTGCTCGTGGTGCTTGACTTCGAAGGATTGGGCTCCTTTGAGAGAACAGACCAGGAAGATGTGTTCCTGTCGGTCCTAAACGCTTCGCTGTCAATGTTTACAGTCTTCAGAATGGAAATGCGACTCGACAAGGACACTGATAGTCTCTTCACTAAGTTTCAGAAGGGAACCAACCTGCTCAAAAACGATGAACGCCTATTCCAGGGTAAACTGTACATGAGTGTGAAGGATGTCAATCCCAACGACCGTGACGGTGTTTTGACGGAGTTTAATAAGAAGATCCAAATTCTTGTGACTGCCAATCGCGAGCAGAACTTCCTGACCGACATGTACTCGGGGAATTTGGCCATCAACTGCTCTCCTCCGCTCGGCACTTATGGATATTTTAATTCCCTCCGTCATGCACGACAGCTGATTAACGAAATTATCGAAAAGCAAGGATTTTCTAGTGGAAGCTCCTTCCACGACTGCATTCGTTTGGTGCTGGCGAAGATCTCGATTTTTGACTGGACTGCGGTCGATGAGACTTCGCAGAGGTTGCAGATGAATGAACTCTGCCGAAAACTCCCAGGCGTATGCCGAACTGGGCGCCTCATCCAGTGGATGCCCAAGCAAAGGATTTGAGCGTGATCGAGTTAGTCATGGAGCCAATCTTGCTCAACGACTCTGCTTTGGCAATGCTACGATTCGAACAGCTTTGCGAGGAATATCCGGAGTTTGTCGACTGCTGGACGAGCGTAAACCAGGAGATCTCGCTGGATGACTGGAATGACGACGAGGTTGATCTTGGCCCCGCGCTGTGCACTCCAGGTACGATCGACATGGCTATGGCTCATTTTACGTTGCAGAACTTGTTTCAGCGTTATCTGGCGTTGACCGAGAAAGGTGCGCTAGAGAAAATTACGTAGAGACTACCAAAACTTCGATGCCATGTTGTTGTTTCTGGTTCGTCGTCGCAAGACGAAGGTGACGTTATGGTTGAAAGCAGTTGGGACAGAGCGATTCTTGGAGGAGTGGGGACAAATCCAGCAGACCCAAGTCTCTTCGTTG
>JAAVTG010001034.1:0-35282 GCA_011947345.1 Phytophthora quininea
TCAAAGCAGAGACCGACGCCCACAAGTGGTCAACGAGTTGACGCAACTCGTCAAGGATGCCAAGAACACGAGGGATTACAGCGTAGTGCTAGCCAAGATCAACGACATTGAGACGAAGGTGAAGGGCGTGACCGGCATGGAGACGGCAGCGGAAAAGTGCGGGATACCAAGTTCTACCTTTGGTTCAAGATGGGCATGCAGCCAGCAGATATCACAACCGCCGAGAAGAGTGGCTACGAGGCGTTCATCCATACTATGAAGTATGTCAAGATAGCCGCTCAGAACAAAAGGAGGAGACCAAGAAGCTTGCAGCGGCGGGGAAAACTGCAGACGAGGAAGGACACGTCGTAGCTGCCACCGGTGGCTGGGGCATCGGAGCTGTGTCAGCAGGATAAGCATGAAGTATGGTTTGGGATTATTACCATTTCTTAGCTGGACGCCTAATGATAGGTACTACGAAACTTGCAGACGATGCCCCAAATCACCGCTCTGCGGCCATTTCCAACCGGGAAGGGCCTCCCCACTCGCTCGAGCGTCGACTCGACCAAATGGGCCAGAAGAGTCCTCTTTTCCTCACGAAGGATGTCACGAGAGTTTTTGGCTCAAAAACTGCAGAGTTTCTTTCGCTACGAGATTTGGGTCAATGCGTTCAAGCTGCAGGTTGCTGTCGTGCGGAATGTTATGCTCAGTGTGTCTTTCGCTTGGGTTGCCACTGCGTGCTTTGCTCTTGGCAATATTTTCTCTGGTAAAGCAGCTCGATATCAGTCCACCGAAGAGTTGATTGTCTCTAACTTTCTTTGGTTTGGCATTTGGTACTGCGGTTTGGTGCTGGTGGGCCACATTCCAGCCATGCGGTCGCTTCATTTCGTCGACACTCCAAACCAACTACCGCCAGTTCTCTTCTGTCTCAAGAAGCTTTTCCTCGGCAGCTATCGACAGTTTTTCTTGAGTTTTTGCTCACTTTTGGCTCGATGGCTCGTAGCGAGCACCGACCTTAAGAAAGTCGAACTAGCAGTGTATTTTGCGATCGTGTGCTCTGCAGGGTACAATGTTGCTATCGGACTTGCCTTTCGAAGAGTTTTCTTCTTGGAAACGCAAGAAGGTCGTGCTCGACTCGATCGAAGCAGAAGGAAATCCCGCACTCGACAAATACTGCCGTCGCCGTCTACCGAGAAGCCTGAACACGACAAACCACGCTACCGAACCGTGTACATTAAGGCTCTGTCGCAGCCTCTTGGACTGCTAATGATCGCTGGATATGTGCACGTTGTGTGTTGGCAGAAGCTAGCGAAACAGGGCGGCTCAGCTGTTGCGTGGTTCATGGCTGGCAGTTTGCTACTCAAGTTTCTAGTCCAAGAAGTACTGAAGCATTGCGTTCTCAAGACTCGAATCCGGGATGTACGAGCGATGGCGGTGCTGGTGGGAATTCCGACAGTGCTCATTGACACGCAGACGCGGATCATTTTGCTCGGTTTGCAGAGCTCGCAGTCGGTCGTGGCTGGCACGATTGGGATGGTCTTCGTTGAGATCGCCACTCGCTTCATCAAAGCTCTGTGGGTCGTCAAGGCGATACGTAAAAGAAGAAGAACGATGCTGCAATGGAGCTCTCCCTACGGCCAATAATCCTCGAACGTTTCGATGCCGAGAAAGCTTCTTCGCATCGTGCTAGCTCGACACATTCACGATTATTCGCACTGGGTGGGCAAATGTCATGCGTATCATACAGCCGAGATCCACGCAGATATGTTCGCAGAGTACATTTCCATCGGCTGCTCGACTGCAGTCTACTGTATTCTCGGGGAAAACCCGCATTACGCGAGACTTCATGCCAACGGTGTTGGCCGACATCTCTCGAAGCAACTGGAAGTTTTCACTTTCCAGTTTATGGTGGAAATCTTCGTAGACTTTGTGTCGATCGCTGTCGAGATGGTGGCGGGAATTGACTTCACGCGTGTGAAAGGGCTCGGTGCGTTCTTCGCGATGGTGTTCATGGTGATCGCTTTCCTTAACGTCACTCTGATCGTGATGATATACATGGATTAACACAATTGATGCCGATTCTACTACTACTTTTCTTTGTCGTTTTGGTGCAGTTGTCGGACCGGCAATGCCGCAGACGACGCTGCAAGACCTGCTTCCTTGAGGTAATCACCCGATGGATGGCCTGGCTGGAAAAATGAATGGGGATCACTGGTGCTGTTGGCGAGGCTGGGTCGACTGTGGTTGGCATCTCTGTCTTTCAGGCCGTGTCAGTCACCCGTAGCTGCCACATGATGATGAGATTTTTTTACTTATTCACGTCCCGGTCGACAGTCAAACCGCAGCCTCCGTTCTTCGTCAAGAATTTCAACACCTTGTGCACCTTCACGACTTGCTCTTTGCCGTTGCGGAAGACTCGCTCAATAGCCATTTTCTCCACGCATGCACAGTGGTCCTGAACTTGTCGACTACGACGATTTCACATCGAGCTGCGAGACGGCGGGCTAACATTTTGACAGGGCCTGCTGGACAGTTCTTGATGTGAGAGTTGCATGCAGCACCGCTATCACCGAAGCCAATGATCGTCTTTTTGTTCTTTAGCGCCATCTCATTGATGGCACGGTTGATCTGACGGGTCTGATCATCCATGCTCAAAGAAAAAGTTGATGTGCTCCATGAAGACCGATAGACTCACCGTTTTCTTGGTCGGCGTGGCTCGAAGGAGGTCGCGCACTTTGGTGTCTTTGGCAATCTCGTTCCTGGAGCGGCAATTCGACCGCATGAACCCGCTTGCACTACGGTATTCGTGAAAGCGCACTGACTTCCCGAGGTTGTTTGTAGCTGTGATAAAGTCTGTTCGACCCAGATCAATCCCCCACACAACGTCGTAGTCGGTGAGCTTGCCCTTCGGTGTCTTGAGAGCCTGGGTCCCAGGACGGTCGACGTAGTGGCGTCGGATGCCACGTCGCCGCTCGATCGCCGTTTCTTGGCTCGTTTCTTTCCTCTGGTAGGGCGGCTCATGTGGATGGAGACGCCGTATCCATCCGTCGAGATCTCCCTCGCGAATGCCCTCTTCTCCTCCTTCTCCACTGCGTCGATTCGGAAGAAACGACGCCACCACAGGTCGCTGAGCTCTTTCTACCGAGACTCATTCTTCCTGTGCAAGCTCTCCCCAGTGTCCATGTCTCGTGGCCAAGCTCCACCGTCATGGCCAGGTCGGCGGGGCTCCATTTCAGAAGCCCTCGGAATGCACTCGAGTCCATGGTGAAGTAGCCTCGAAACCCTTTTGGACGGCAGCAACCCGTAGACACGAAGCCCATCAACTTCGTCATTGTCGGCGTTCTGGATGTTGGTAGCCTCAATCTCCTTCAGGAATCCATGCATCACTGGCACCAAGTCATGCGGTTTCCAGCTTACTTTGCCGCTAGGAACTCGCGTAGTCTTGGCACGCAGACTCTGGACCACGGAATCGTTCCCAGTGTAGTCGGTTGCAAACACCGCATCGAGCAAAGTATGAGCTTCCTCTTGTCGAGTACAAGCGTCTCCAGAGTATGTCGTCTCAGTCGCTTGGCGAAGTTCGCCACGACGCTATTCTGAGTGTTGGTCGCCGTCACGATGGCAGCTATCGCCAGCCATGGGCTACGGTGGGTTGCGTCGATTGGAGCCGTGGCGCCACGTAGCTGCATGAAGTCAAACCCAGCGAACTCTAGTTCTCTGTTGAACTTGTTTGGTGGCTGGCCGTAGAAGGTTTTGGTTGAAAACCAGGCCTGAAAGACCACTTTCGCGAAGCGAGGGCACCGCCGACCGCCTGAGCTAGCTTGTTCCAGCTGAAATCGCTGCCACAATGACGCCTTGGTGCTGCTTCGGTTGGCGACGAAGCTGAGGCAGGTCTGGAAAAACTCCTTGCCCATGACGCCCAATGTCTTCCCGTTCTGCAATTCCCGTAGAACGTAAAAGCTGGCCAGCAAGTAACTTTCAGCCACGTCTTGATTGATGTCGAGGAGAACGTCATCCCACGCCAGCGCCCGAGCTTCCTTGCGGCAGAACTGATGCATGGTCTTCTTGATGACAAAGACGTCGAGGCCTTTGTGGCGCTGCAGCAGCTCAGCGAAGTCCGGGCGGGAGCACCTGCGGAGACTCGGTCTACGTCTTGCTCCATTATTGCTGGTATGGCGGCGAATCCAAAAGTGACGAGGGAATGGCAACTTCAACCTCATACGAACTAACACCATCATTGTTAGGCTGATCACCACATAATTATTTTGCAGGACGAATGGAAACTGTTGTAAAAGCAATTCGCTTGTTTTCTTCTTTTTAATAACTTAGTTGTCGGTGAGGTCGTCGTCCAGGTTGACACCGAGCTCCTTGGCCACCTGCAGCATATCCTTATCGCCGCGGTCACTGATGTTGATGACCACCAACCTTGTCTGAGGGGAG
Source organism: Phytophthora quininea (assembly GCA_011947345.1). Classification (NCBI taxonomy): domain Eukaryota; phylum Oomycota; class Peronosporomycetes; order Peronosporales; family Peronosporaceae; genus Phytophthora; species Phytophthora quininea. Next base: position 4,417 of record JAAVTG010001034.1, read on the forward strand.
TGTGAACGCCAGCATGACGCCGCAGTATACTTCGCTCCACGAAGGAATCATACCGGTGCTCGAGAGCTCGATAAGCTGGAAGGCCTCAAGAGCTACCTTGTCAGTGACGCTCCGGTTTGGAGGGATTAAACAATAAGCTGTTAGAAGTTGTATTGATGCCATATCTACTCGCAAGAGTTCGAGTCGCTACATCTTCACACAATGGTGAAGTCTGACACGAACTGAGGAGTGCCAGTGATTTTGTTGAGCAGGAAAGCACACACCAGCGAGGGTTCTTCCGGAACGTTAAACCCTGCCGCAGTCGCGCGTCCAACTCGACCGAATTGTGGTGAAGCTTGGACGACATTCGCCATGTTGAACAGCAGCCCGAGGTGCGGCAGATGAAACACGTTGAGGTCTCCTCCACTCGTCACGCCGATGACATCGACAAAGTTGTCTCGGATGAACCGTCCGAGTGCGTTAAGAGATCGAGCGATGGCGCCGTCGGTCAATTCCTCCGTGTCGTTGGGCGGTTCGCTGCCTGGCCACAGTTGGTGGCCTGAGCTTCCTTCGAGGATGGCAAAGTTCCCACCTGAGAGGTAGGCCTTGGACTCGTCCGGACTCTCACAACATCAAAGACGTCAATCAATGGTTTCATTTTTTCCCAAAGAAAATAGTTTCACTCGCTAGCTATTACAGGCGTGTGGCATCAATCGACTTGTTACCTTCGCGACGATGACCAAGTCCGTGAACCCGCCGCGACAAATGACCTGGGACGACAATGAGGTGGAAGTGCTGCAGCTGTCGGCTCCGACGACCGCGACGCTCGTCATGTCGACGCCTAAACTTCGCGGCCCGGTGGTGGTTAAGGAGCGACCATCAGCCGTCAGCAAAATTCACCCCGAGACGGACGTGGCTCGTCGACACAGCGGCTCGACTATCGTGATGAAACGACTTGCCACTGGGTTAACCACTGCAATTCCCCATCCACACCAAGTCTGCTCACCTCCAAGCTCTCTTCGCCATGGTCGTGTGCATTTGTCTGCTCTGGACCGTGTGGCTCATCCTGCTCAACGTCGCGCCAAATTACACCGTCAACCGCGTCATGAACACCCAAAACTTCGACAATGGTTCCTTCTGGCTGTTTGTCGATCCGCCGCCATTCATACTATGGCTAGCCGTCACCGGCTTGTCGATTGTCGGCGTCGGATATATTGTCATTCTGGTCAAGATGCTGACCAAGCCAAAGCACGTGGCCCAAGCACCGCCTGTAAAGGCTCTTCAGTCGGAAAAGACCAACTCGAAGCTGTCTTCTTTGCGTCCAAGGTGGTGGCTACGGTGGAAGCTGACAGGAAATCCAAGCAGCTTGCGGTGGGTAGTCTAATTCGTCGCGTAAAGTTGAGTCTGGTCTGACCTTTGTGCTGATTGCTCGATCTCCTAGAAGCTGTGGCTGAAGGTGGGTGATCTGATCTTTGAGACCGTCCTGCTTGTCCAAATTCTCGAGGCCGGGTCTCCTAAAGTGATCGTTGCCATCTTCACCATAATCGTCGCTTCCAACGCGTTAGTGTGCACTCTGATAATGTTTCTTCCCTTCAAGCGCATGGGACTCTTTGAAACCCTCGTCGACCTCCTGTAAGTGACTGATCATCACTTGTTGCTTGACGCAGAGCTTACTTAATTCTTGCCGCAGGTTCGACATGTTGATTGCTGTGGGCTGCCCGATGCTCATTCTCATCTACTGCCTCTCGACTTTCAGCTTCCCACGCGCAAAACTCGCCATTAATTTTGAAATCTTCCCCGCAGGATGGTTCGAACAGCAGGCCAGTGTGATCGCAGACCCCGTCCAGACTGCAGTGATCTACAAGAGTCTCAAGTCGCTGCGAATCACGTCCGTGCTCGAGTTCTTCGCTCGCATGGGAGTCCACGCCACATTATTCATGCGGCTTCGTTACTTGGTCATTCTCATCCAAGAGCCTAGCAAGCAGCAGCTTCGAGCGTATCCCAGTCGACACCGTCGCGCTGCCGCCGTCTTTATCACTTTTGCTTTTCTCCTGCTCATTTTCGTTGGCCAAAGCATGCGCACGTCGGCAATCGCCTGCAAACCCCACTCAGAGTGTGTCATGAACGCACACCGATGGACATTTCTTGAGAACGGCTCGCTGAGGCAGTGTCCGTGTTTGATGCTGATTGACCGAGATATCGCTCCGAAGACGTATGCTGAATGGCAACAACCGCTCAACGTGACTGAGAAAGTGGCCAACTTGGCCTCAACTGGTGATCTCCAGACACTGCAGTTGACAAATCGATACTTACCAGTGCTACCTGATGAACTCCGACGGTGCACGCAGATGCGGCATTTGTACGTGTTTTTAATGGTCTGTCGGAATATTTCAGCTGACATCTTGAACATGTAGGTCTCTGGAATACACTCACACGCAGACGCTCCCCGTCTGGATCAAGAACTACACCAATCTCGAATTCCTGTACGAAATTGTTGCTTTGGAAATGGCTAGTAAAATGCGCTAACTCGTGTGCTTGTGCAGCCACCTTGAGAGCAAATTCACGAGCCCATTCGTGACATTACCGGACGATATGTTTGACAACATGGCGTCGTTGACGTTTATTCACTTCGCTGGCTTCGTCCCCATGAGGAAACTCCCGTCATTTCGAGGACTCACGAACCTCAAGTCGCTGACGTTGGCAGTGTTTCTCATGCTCGAAGAACTGCCGAGTTTTGATAGCCTTCGTAGTATTGAACGGGTATTGATCACGTGCATTCCAACTCTCGTCGATCTGCCGGATTTCTCGCCGATTCGAAACGTCAAGTCGCTGATTTTGACGGATCGAGGCACGTGGTGCTGCAATGGCTTTCTTGGCCAGTGCAATCTACAGAATCCAATGTGTGGAGTGCACCCGTTGTGGGGACTCCAGCAGCTACGTGTTTACCACCCGATGCTCAAGTTGCAACCCCGAGACATTGAAATTGCTGGCCAAATTCCCTGAGACTGTCTGTACTGATTTGATACTCCCTGGATCATTGGAAGGACCTCCTACTGCAGAGACGATGGACCCGTGCCAAGGTACGCTCTATCGACAGTGTGAAAGTCCCAATGGCGTGGAGACAATGTGCTACAACGCTCGATTCATGGGGATCGCCTGCGATACCAATCAGTATCCCATTGCAATGCGGCGCAGACAAATCCAACTCAATGTCGGCGATCCATGCAACCCTCAGTACGAAGCGTGGCTCGGCTGTAAGTGAGAAATTGAGGAGAACTATTAAAGCGTTGCACTTGTATTAGTTTTCCGCTGGAGACTTGAGTGGCGAGCGAGCAGCTGCGAATACTGGGGAAGAATACTGTCGGCTTTGTGATTGTTCGTGATCTCAATAACAGCATCACTGTTTGCTCCAAGAGTAAATCTGCTGGAAGCGGGTGCGTCGTGGGGTTAAACACGATGCACAGTACCAACGTGAACGAGTTGAGCGACGTGAAGACAATGCTGGGGCAGATGATAAACTAGTTAGTCGTCAAAATGCCGTTCGTGAGCCAGATAATTGTTCGCCAGCCCAGCGATGATCATGTGCGGGTTGACGAACGCTGCCGACTTGTACTTAAGCCCTTGCAAGAGTTTCTCCATGGGTGAAGCGTACATGCAGGCAGCAGACGCATCGGCCAGAAAGCCAAAGACTTTGCCCACATTTTGTCTTGACTGATCAGTGACCCCAAGTTTGGCGATGATAGCGTAGATAACAACAACCAGGATGGACAACATCACTAGCAGAACTTTGTTGACGTAGCGATGCTGGGTGGTGTAAACGGAGAGGAAGACCAGCGCGATAAAGTCTCCGACCTAGTAGACCCAGTTCTCGATCATGTAGCCGTAGAACATCCAGACGTGGTAGTTCGACTACTGCGTGGCGAGGATGCTGCAGGCCACCCCACGTTTTTCTGCTTGAAGACACGGTAGATGAGGATCGATGGACTCGATCATCATCATGCCGGAGCAGGCTGCTAGTGTCTTGATCACCAAAACTGCTGTTCGCCACCGTTGTTAGATGCTCAAAGAAGACAATTTGAAAATGAGTCAAAGGAAACAAGCTCGACTTGCTGAATCGTAGCTGATGGCATTTTACTTGTTCGACCGCCACCATGAGCTCACGTGTTGCCTCTAGCCACAGGATGTCGTCACCGTCAACGTGGACAATATTGTCCACACCAGCGTACCTCGGTTACGATAGGTTACCTTTCAATTCCTAACCAATCATCCAAATCCGGTATGATGCTGCGCCGCCCCCTGCGCTCAATTCTGCGTGCGACGCGCTCGGGGCCGTTGCGTACCGTGCGAATTTCTCGCTCGAGTCGTCGGTTTGCATCATCGCGAGGCTTCTCGCACGTTTTGGACTTCGTCACGATCCAGCCTCCGAATGGCCAGTTGACTCCGAAAGACTTTAAGCTGAAGGCTGCACTGGTGGTGAATACAGCGTCGAGATGCGGCCACGCAGCGCAATTGAAAGGACTGCAGCAGCTGCATGAGAAATACGGTGAGAAGGGGCTCTGGTCGTGGCGGTGCCGTCCAACGACTTTGCCGGGCAAGAACCAGGAAGCTCTGACGAGATCCGAGAGCTGTACAAGACCAAGTTTGGAGTGACGTTCCCTATCGCTGAAAAGACTGCCGTGAGTGGAGAAAAGGCCCACCCGTTCTTCAAGAAGATCGCAGACCGATACAGCGCCTCAGTGGCTCCGACGTAAGAGGTTTCGAGGATTAGAGTGCTTTATTGTGGACTGATAACTTGTTTGCTGACTGTAGGTGGAACTTTGACAAGTTCTTGGTGGATTATCGAGGAGATATGAGAGCAGTGTTCCCGAATGACACGGACCCACTTGTGGCCGAGGTGATCACGGAGATTGAGGAAGTGCTGGAAGAATTGCCGCGTGCGTTGGCTGCTGGTCCGGATGTTGAAGATGGAGAGTATGACTTCGATGACAGTGACAGCGATAGTGATAGTGATAGTGATGATGAAGAGGAATACGACGACGAAGAAGACGACGACAGTGATAGTGACAGCGACGATGAAGAAGAGGAAGATACGAGGGCTCGAGTCAAGTAATTCGTAGTGACGTCCGTTCAATAAACGTCTGCGAAGTGGTCGCCATAAGGAAAAGGTGCCCGCGGCACATTTAAAGAGAGATTGTCGGTCGACATCATTGTCAAAATCTTGCCGACGAGCTCGGAGTATTCGCTGTCGAGTGAAATCTTGGGCCAGCCCGTGTGCAACTCACACCAGGCCAAACCCATTTGTTTCTCGTAGTCGTCGTAGTTGCGACTGTCATCGAATGCCGTCTGGTACGCTTTCTTCTGGTTGACACACACAGTGTGTCTAGTATTCGTGAAGACGAAATCGATCACGCCACTGACATCCAACCGGCCATTCAGTTTGGTGGGGGGGATCTCAAAGTCGCGGACAAGCTTCGCGTCCTCGGCTTCAGTCGATCCCATCGAAAAGAGCCGCCACTGTCGCCTCAACCTTGTCGGCGTACAGGTCACGACGAGCCTGCATCACTTTCTCTATCACGTGCTGAGCACTGCCATCGTGAAGAGAGCACGAAACCTTTCCATATGAGCGATTGCCCTCGCCGTAAATGCCATAAATGTGGTCCCTGGTAATTCGACCCAAGGGCTCTGGGCTTTACATAATTGACATCAAGTGCCTCAACTGCGAACTCAATTCGTTCCGGTGGTGTTGGATATGAGTGCGGGTCTCCTCGAGTTAAAGAAGAAAACTTAGCAAGACCTGCGTGTGGAGGGGAAAGGAGACTTCAAGTTGATGGTACCGGAAAAGAATGACTGCTTGTTGGATCGGTTGACTGAGGAAATAATACCGCTTGAGCTGGGAGATATGACACCGTACATGAAGACTCTGATCACTTCACCAGAAATCGACTTGGATAAATTAGTGGGCGACGTGTTTCCGGTCTGTGCTCCACGGTACAATGTCCAAGTCTTGCTGGTGTTCCCAGACGTCAAACTTCGTGATGCACTACCGGAACCGTTAGGTATTCCAGAAGGAATCACTACCTCTAACCTTGGAAGAAGGTTTGCACCGCGACGTCCGAGGGCATCTTATCACGAAGTAACTCTGCGATCAGTGTTTAGTCTCCTCTCTCTGCAGCGACCAATTCTTTCAAGTACGTTAGCTTTCTTCTGGGGGATGAAGAGCTGGATTTCGTCCTTGATTAGGCCAATTCTCGAAACAACCGACGTCCAGGTCGGTGGCTGACGGCAATAGGTCCATGGGTAGGAACCGCATCGGTCGACTCACGGTCACAACCATTAGCCGGGGCATTATAAAGAGCTCAGTCATATCTCGCATCGTTCTCACCTGGGAAAAGTCGTTCGAATCAGCCACAAACTTCACTGGGACGATTGTTTTCGACTGGGAGATGAATAACAAATACTTGTTGAATGATTGGTGTTGGCCTTCTGGTACGATGTTGAGCAAGACTTCGTTCGGGATGCCGAACTAGAATTTTGGGGTGGATGAAGACAATTGCAACTGTCGTGAGGAATAGTGGCGTCCGGAGTTGATTACATTTGTTAGGCGGCGCCGGCAAGGTTGTCGTCGTTGATGATATAAGAACTTGATTGCTTTTTTGTGCTGGAGCTTGCTCTGAGTGAAGAACGGCATCGCTGAGAACGTTTCGCCATGGACGTCGAAGTTCCTGTTTGACAGGGGTGTTTCGCAAACGACGCTTCCTGCGTTCAGTCCAAATAAGGGGACATGGACGAAGCCAACTCAACTACTGAAGTACCTGGGTTCAGTCACCTCTCCACGTCAGCACGTGACAAAATGGCATCCCCGGATGTTGGCAAGCCTCGCCGTATCCCTTTGACGGACAGTGCTCAGCGATCGCGACGGAAACTGCAACATGCCTGCGTCTTCTCGTTGCTCTTCATGGCTGAAGTTGTCGGCGGTCTCCTGGCCGGCAGTCTCGCGATTGTGGCAGATGCTGCTCACTTGTTTTCCGACGTGGCAGGTTTCAGCATCGCTCTGTTTGCTGTTCATTTGAGCACACATCCAGCCACCGACCGACTGAGCTTCGGCTTCCAACGTGCGGAGGTGATCGGAGCCGTCTCCAGCGTCCTCGTCACTTGGGCGCTCACTGTTGCGTTGGTCTACGAAGCGATCGTCCGACTTGTTGACTGTCTTCAGCCGCAGCCGAAAGAATTTGTCGATGGAATGGCGATGTTCATCGTCGCTTGTCTTGGTCTGGTGGTGAATGTCGTCCTAATGCAGATTTTGGGGCACGGTCATAGCCACGGTGGCGGTGGTCATGGTCATTCACATGGCGACAAAAACGCCGTTCATGTTCAAGCTAAAGCGCACAAGCATTCACACGGTGATGGTGGACACGACCACGGCAAGGAAAGCAATCATGGACACTCGCATGGAAGTCACGACGACATTGAGGATGGTTTATCCGAGATGAAGAAAGAGTTAGAGAATCTAAACGTCAAGGCAGCGTATATCCACGCACTTGGGGACTTTATCCAGAGTATTGGCGTGTATCGCTGGCGCGCTGATCTGGTGGAAGCCACACTGGCAAATTGCCGACCCCATCGCGACGTTGGTGTTTGCTGTGCTCGTGGTGGCCACGACGGTCGGAGTCGTTCGAGATAGTGTTCACGTCTTGATGGAAGGCACACCAATGGGGGTTAATTCTGCTGAGATTGAAAAAGGTCTGCGTGGATGCGCGTCCGTGGTGGCAGTGCACGATCTCCACGTCTGGTCGCTGAGTGCAGGATTAATCGCGTTGAGCGTTCATTTGGTTTCGGACGACAACGATACAGCGTTGGATACGGCGCAGGCGTACCTCCGCTCGAAAAATATCACCCACACCACGATCCAAGTGGAGAGGACATCGATGAACCATGGTCAAGACTGTGCATCGAACCAGAAGTGTGGACAAGTTAAGTAGAAGAAGAAAACATATTCGTTTGTGAATACTGTGAGGAAAAATCGACAAGAAGCCGAAGTGGTTTCAGCACAAGTCAAGCAAGATGAGTTTGATCAGCAAGTGGTGGAGCCTTCAGCTCCGTTTTTAGTTGTCTCGTAAAAGGAGTTTCAACGACAAGGAAAACGACCACAGCAGCACTGATCGCTCTTCCATTATCTCTCTTGTCACCATGATAGCGCCCAAGATTTTACTGCGCTTGGCCAGTGCTGGGATCGGTTTGGTGCTGCTGATCATCGCGTGTCTTGGCTTCGGTACGCTCAAGGCGACGTCGACGATCGACAGCCAGGCGGAGTTCGGCTGTCTCTGCTTTCTGGGCGCGTGCTTCGGTTTGCTGCTGGCGTTTGGCGAGACAAAACTGGAGCTCTTCTTCTTCTTCTTCGGCTTTATGCGGTACCGATTCGGTCGCGCCTGCATCTTCGCTGTGAGCGGGATCATGACGGCTCTACTGGGCAAATCTCGCAACCAGCAGTGTCGCTGTGAAGAGTACACCATCCTGATCGTGGAAGGGATCGCGCTCATGGCGATGGCGGCGCTGCAGCTCTTGGCCATCTTTGTGTTCGGCAACAATAGCGCTCCCAAGCGCAACAAGGACAACGTCACGACAGTGCGAACGTCCAACACGGCAGCTCCACTGCCAGTGTCAATGCCTCGCAGCCAGCCATTGCCAAAGGAAACGGCAACTTTTCAGCCAGTGGTGCAGCCAGTCATACAAGCTCCTCCTCCAGTAGCAGCTCAGCCACCTCCAGCCCCAGTGCACGACAGCAACTTGCCCTCCTGGATGCACACGCCATAATGACAAATGTACGCAACGTTTCATCAAGAGACAGGCCATCTGTGTTTTAGTCCTACTTATTTTTTGGCGGGAAGTAGCCATGTACCCAATCTTCAAATCCGAAATGGACTCGACTGGCGGCGCGACTCCTCCAGCTTCGGGGGCTTCTGGCTCGGCCCCCAGCGGCTCACATGCGGCACAACCGACTGCATCTGCTGCATCTGCGTCTGATTCGTCCAGCGTGCGGGTGCTCGCCAACGGCCTCGAGGACAGCGACAGCGACGACCAAGACGACGAATCTCGGGGCCGCAAGAGGCGGCGGCTGCGACGCGGTGGCGCCCCGCAAATGACGGTAACGCGTCCCCGGATGCAGACCATACCGTTGACGACGTGGATGGCTTCGTGGTTGGCGACATGGAGCAGGAAGAGCAGGACGGAGACGACGACTACGGCGAGCAGGCCGAAGAGCTGGACGAGGAGATCGTGGACGAGCTGGACATCCAGGAGAGGGAGAGACAGTACTTTTCCGAGGACGAGCTGGATGACGACGTGGACGGAGAAGATCTGGGCGAGAATGCCGAGATGCAAGTGCTTTTTACTAAAGAGTTTTACTTTTTTAAGAAATATCTAACAAAAACCGTTTGTATATCGTGCAGGGATTACCGTCGGATGGAGACATTGGATCGCTATGACACTGCGATGCTGGATACGAGACAGTATGAAGACATGGATGTGGACACGAGACGAGCAGTGGAGGACGAATTGAATCGACGAGATGCTCGTGAAGGACGCATTGCGCAAGTGTTCCAGGAAGACATGGAGATGGAGCACGACGACACGCACAGAAGGAGATTCCAACGACGAGAAGCAGAGTACGCAGAGGGTGGCCAAATGGACGATGGCGAGGAGCTGATCAATCTCGAACACTTCGACGTGCCGTTGAGAGAGTGGATCGCCACGGAAAGACCTCGCGAAGAGATTAAGCGGCGCTTCCGCAACTTTTGAACACGTTCGCAGACGCCAAGACAGGGCGGTTGGTGTATCACGAGAAGATTGTGCAGTTAGCGCAACGCAACGAGCAGTCACTTGAGATTGAGATCGGCGATGTGATACACAGCATGTCGATGGTGGCCGCCTGGCTGGTGGAAGCTCCCAAGGACATGCTGGAGATTCTAGACGAAGTAGCGAAGGAGGTCGTGCTGTCTCTTTTCCCGTACTATTCGACGATCCATCAGCAGATTTACGTGCGCATCTTGGACCTCCCCGGCACGGAGCGTCTACGGGATCTTCGTACCGCACATTTGAACTTCCTTATTAAGGTTTCAGGGGTGGTCACCAGGCGTACCTCCGTGTTCCCGCAGCTGCAACTAGTGAAGGTAAACTGTCCTGGCTGTGGCGCAGTGTTGGGACCTTTCACACAACAAAGCCAGCAGGAAGTGAAGCTGAATGCTTGTCCCGAGTGCCAGTACCGCGGCAAATTCCCCGTCAACAGCGAGCAGACGGTGTATCGTAACTTTCAGAAAATCACTCTGCAAGAATCTCCGGGCAGTGTGCCGCCAGGTCGTGTGCCTCGGTCGAAAGATGTCGTATTGGTGGGGACCTCATCGACAAGGCTCGTCCCGGTGACGAAATTGCAGTGACGGGTATTTACACCAACACACCCGACCCGACGTTGAATCTGCGGGATGGCTTTCCCGTTTTCCGCACTGTGATCGAGGCCAACCACGTCGAGCGACGTGCTGATGTTCTGGGCAGTCAATTGCTCACCGCAGAGGACAAGAAGCAGATCCTGCGACTTGCCAAGCAACCGGATATCGCCCAAAGAATCATCAATAGTATTGCGCCATCGATTTATGGCCACCAGCAAGTCAAGACAGCACTAGCTCTGGCGCTGTTCGGTGGGAAGCCCAAATTCATTAAGAATTCTCGAGTCCGAGGCGATCTGAACGTCCTGATGGTGGGGGATCCAGGTACAGCAAAGTCCCAGTTCTTAAAATTCGCCAAACAGACTGCGCCTCGTGCTGTGTATTCCACAGGCAAAGGTGCGTCTGCCGTGGGCCTTACCGCTGGTGTGTCACGCGACCCCTTTACGAAGGAATGGGTCCTTCAAGGTGGTGCCTTAGTACTAGCAGACAAAGGAGTGTGTTTGATTGATGAGTTTGACAAGATGAACGAGCAGGACCGAACGAGCATCCACGAAGCGATGGAGCAGCAGAGCATCTCGGTGTCTAAGGCTGGTATTGTCACTTCGCTACAGGCACGATGCTCCGTCATTGCAGCGGCAAACCCTATCGGTGGGAGGTATAACGCCGCCCGGACGTTTGCGGAGAATGTGGAATTGACAGACCCCATCCTACAGCGATTCGACTTGCTGTGTGTTCTGCAGGATAAAGTAGACCCCGTAGATGATGAGCGTTTGGCGGATTTTGTAGTGTCTAGCCACATGCGTAGCAATGCTGCGAAAAAGAAAACAGGGGATGGCGACAACGAGGAAGAGGGCCACGATGAAGACGAACTGAGCGCGATGACGCAGTCCATGCAGGTGGGAGACACCGACACGAGCATGACGTTAGACCAAGAACTGCTGCGGAAGTACATTTTGTACGCCCGCACATTCGTCAACCCGGTGCTGGCCAGTGGGCTGGATACAGGCAAAGTGGAAGCTTTCTACGCGCAACTGCGTCGTGCTTCTCAACACACTGGCGCTGTTCCGGTGGCTGTGCGTCATCTCGAGTCCCTTTTCCGCATGGCGGAAGCTCATGCTCGAATGCACCTCCGTGATACCGTTGGCGACGAAGACCTGGCGTTGGCTATTCGCGTTCTTACAGAGAGCTTGTGCGATGCCCAGAAGTTCACTTTTAAGCGCCAGTGGCGTCGTCTGTTCCGTCCGTATCTGACCTATCGGCAGGACAACAACGTCTTGCTGTTGCACGTCCTGCACGAGCTCTTCAAGTCAGCCCACGCGTACCATCAACTACGTATGCAAGCTGATGTGCGACGCAACCACAAGGACACTACGCTAAGTGTACTACGCGATGATCTGCTCTCGAAGGCCAAGTCGGTTGGTATCTACGACTTGAGCGAGTTCTACGAGTCGAAAGCGTTCACCAGGGCAGGTTTCCGGATTGACGAGGCCACCAACTCCATTATTAAGGACATCTAGCAAGGGAAGTAAAACGAAACATCTTGTTCAGACTGCCATATAAAAGCGAGGACGTCATTGCTCTCAGAGCGCTTTGCCGTTGTACACGAGCTGGTTGATCTTCTCTGGCAGTAGCTCGCACATTTCCGTGCAGATGGCGATTTCGCTCTCGAAGCTGCGCTTCAACTCTTGACTTTGAGTTGCTTGCTTGTGCTCGTACTTCCGAACGAGTTCAATCACGGCCTCGTGGTAAGCAAGAGCCTGCTTCCAGTACCCGACTGTCTTTGCTGTGTCCGATAGCACAATCTTGCCACAGGCATGGGAGACCAAAGTACCCAAGCAATAGCGTGCGGAATTCCTTTGGCGACAGGGCATCGCCAGGAGGGAGCTGCACTTGTTCCCTCCTGACAGAACAGCTTTCCGTCGAGGGTCTTCGCTGCCGCTACCTTCCTGCTCCGATGAAGGGTAGTAGAGCAGCAGAAATTGCTGGTAGCAGTGGATTGCCTTCAGCTCATACGCCATGGCCTTCTCTCCTGCCTCTTTGCTTTGCTTCAGCTCGAAAATGTCGGCATTGACCTCAGCACATTCGTAGTACAGCTCCTGCAGCAAGTCACTGAATGCACGCTCATTCAGTGTCGCCTAGCAGCGGCGACAACAAAGCCACTCGGCGTCTTTGCATCGCAACACGCCGTCCTCGAGCATCTTCGAACGGAAGCCGCTTGTAAAGAGCACTCTCCCGCTGCAAGAGCCGCACGTGCTGCGTCACAAACCCGTCCAAGACGAAGACTTTTTAGCGCGAGTGCAGGCAAGAAGCCCCATCTTGAACACGGCGCGAGCTTGGTCAAATGTCTCCACGCTGGCTGCTGGCACGAATTCCATGCCGAACCCTGCTGCATTGTCAGCCTCAGTCTTCTCGTCGGATCTCTGGTTGCTAGGAGATGTCAGAGCCAACTTTGCTAGCGTCGCTTCCATGCTGTTTGGGCAAGGCAACACACCAGCAGTTTCGGGATGAGGTACCCTTCTAGCTGCATCCCTGCGAGCTGGAGAGTGAGCACATGCAGACGACTCCACGTAGAGTAGATCTCGGCCACTAGCATCTCCTGCTCTTCGTTTTCCTCATCTCTTCAGATCCATGGTGGAGCAGCATATACTCACTCGCTTTCAGGCACGTCGCCGCATCTTTGGGGTTTTCAGTATCCAAGTAGAATTCTACCAACTTTAATGCATTACGCACCCACTCATGAGCACCTACAAAGCGAGAATTGTCACCTCGTTCTGCAGCATTCACGCACTGCAACAACTGCAGCTCTAGCGTCGACAGACAATACTTGGCGGATTCATCGGCCATGCTCAGCGTTCCATACACTTGCGCCAGGAAAAAGTGCGTGTGGGTCTGTGCCGTCGCCAGCAGCGCATCGTGCGTTTCCATCTTTTCACACAGCTTTTGTCCTGCCGCGAGGTAGCAGAGTGCTCGCAACGGCCGCGAACGGTTCGACCAGAGCACTCCCAGCTGATTCAGAAGCTCCATCACGTACACTACGTAGGTTTCGTGCTCAGAAGAGATCTGGACTTTAGGAAGATCGCCGAGCAGCTTCGGAACTGCATTTTTGATCACCGATTGAGTTTGCGAGCCGTCATCAGCTGTAATTGCCGTCGTGTATTTCACCAGCTCTGGAACGAAAAAATTGCCAGCTTCTTCTAGCACAGGCTGCGCATCTAACAGAGCAATCAACAATGGGCACGAGGACAACTTTATATAGTAGAATGAAATATAATACGTACGATGCGGCTCTTCCACTGCCAAGTACGTGGCCCCGAGTCTCGCAGCAGCACACGCATTCTCCTACGAAATAAATATGAATAAATATATCGCGTATCAAGACTTCCAACTCGACCTACCGCTGGACTGAGATTTGTCGTCCGCAGCTTCTGCAGAATCTCCACCACTCGATACTGCGCCGCGTAGGGCGTCGTCTCACGTCCTCCTAAAGCAACGATTGTATCGTTAAACCCTCCTAAAAAGAAACGAAACCCGGGCCAATCTCTCTCCTGGCCAACGTACCAGCGCCATCTCCTCCAGCCTCTGCATCAACGCGTGGAACTCCTCGGGCAGCTCCATCGTCACCTTCCCGAAGCGGTATCCTCGAAAAATAAGACATTTCCACAAAATTATAATAATCAGATTATAATTTCGCTTTTATACGCCAGTCAGCAAAAACTATGTGGTCCCCAGACGCCGCCGGCGACCTGTTCCCGCGCCGCCCACGCCGCTCCAGCGGCAATTCCAGCCAGCAGCAGCGTCGCTCCAGCGCCTCCAGTCAGCTGTGGGCGTTCCCACCAAGTTCCGCGGGCTTCGCAGGCCCCAGCGCCGACTTTAGCGACGCTCAAGACAATAAACCTCAGAACCATGGACTGATTGGGTCCTATGCCAACACAGAGGGACTGGGGGCGTATGCCAATGCTGAGGGAACGGCCAGGATGCTCTGGAATCGACCCGAGAGAGAGGAAGAAGAGCGAGAAGAAGAAGCCTTGCCGTCTTATCTGAGCTATCTACAAGCACCAACGGATGCAACAACAGTGGCGGCTCCTGCGACTTTAGTGGGGACGAGTATTCCTATTGAGAGGGAGAGTCAAATGGAGACAAAAAGCAAAGAATTGGCCAGAGCGCTGCAGGATTTCATTGCAGTGCAGATGGGACAGAGCGGGGCTGCAGTTGGTAGCAACGTAGTAGGAGGCTGCAGCTGCGAACGACGAGTGATGGAGTTGGAGAGGCAGATGCAGACTCTACAGGCTGCAAAGACGGAGAGTGCAGCGACTGCGACTGAGGATGCTAATAGTGCCCTTGGAGACAGGGTGTCGACGCTGGAAGGACGACAAAGTGCGTTCCAGTCGCAGTTGGCCCAGATCTCCAAAGTGTTGGGAGTACCTGTGGGCAAACACGGCAAGAGCAGTCAGCTCAAGACGTTGGTACAGACACTGCGGGAGGAGATTGATGCCAAAGTGCAAGCAGCGATAGCTGAGGTGGAGGCTTCGTGTGTAGCCACTGCAAAGAAGCACGCAGAGGAACTGATTGCTGAAGCGGCAGCTTCGTCCTCATCTCCTGCGGGGGATCGTCGACGCCCTCTGAGCCCAAAGACCACAAGAAGCAAGTGGACGGGGACTCTGACTCTGTGTCGGGCCTTCCGTTCTCTGCAGTTTTGAATGCGTTGGCAGAAGAACACGAGGCGTCGTTGACGAGACTCAGCACCCATTTCGATGAGCGCTTGCGACTCGAAGGCTCCCAACGTGTGGCGCTCGAAGGGCGAGTGCGAGCACGACTTGGCGAGCTGGAGGAGTGGATACAGCAAGTTGAAGGCGAGCTGGGTGGCTCTCATTTTGAAGCTGTAGGCGGTGCTGCTAGCTCCTCTTCTATCGCTGCAATAACCGACGAGCTGAACAAACTCCAGACTCAAATGGCCCATTTGGAGCAGTCCTGGACACAGCAAAGTCGAGAGGCAGAAGAACTGTCAAAGAAACTGGCCAAACTGCCAAGCTCGGATGAGTTGAAGGCCAACATGGAGAGACAAGTGAGCGAGCTAGCCGCTCTTCGAGAAAACGTAGCTAGTGTAGAGACTGTAGCATCAACACGGGAGGAGACCCAGTCGGCGGCTCGGACGTCTCAAGGTCTGAAATTGATCGTGGAGAAGCTCGTTCGAGACACTGGCTCTGCTGAGGAGCTGCTTCAGCAGTATGTGAGCACCATCACACACCAAGTCGCCAGCGTAACGCGTCAGTACGTGTCTGTGCGTATTCGAGACAACAACCGTCTGCTAGACGCCACCTTGCGCGCTCGGGTGCCTGACTACGTGGCGAACGAGAGCGAGAGCTTCTTGCTGGTTCGTCCAGAGGCCAAGAAGGAAGGAGACGTGCATGCGAATCACGACGCTGCTGGACCTGATGGGACGTTCAGTTTTGTGCTGCGTGAGGACGACGAGGACGGAATTCGACGCTTGCTCAACGCCCAACAGCCTCCCAAGCCCAGTACCATCGGCACCACCATTAGCTCGGACGCTAGTGCTGCTGCTGCGGGCGCGTCGTCGTCGGCGTAAGGAGGCCAAAATAAAGATATCGTCAAGATAAAAGCACCTGCCGTCATCCTGTTAAATCCTGACAGCTGGTACTTCCTCGAGGTTTGCATTCCAACCGAGTGGGCTGCAGTGGAAAAGATGTAGTAGTACAAGTAGTAGCACATGTCGATAAAGACCATCATCGCCTTCTTGCCGCTCGTCTGGGATAACCCGTGCATGAGCTAACGAGCAACACTATGATCGCAAGAGTCAGCGCCGTTTCATATCTTGCCTTTGGCAAAAAGCATAGAGCTCGTAGTTTCAGCTGCAACACAAACAACAGACTGGTGCTCGAACACGCGCTGACTTTCCCTGTTGGAGAACTACCTCACTTGATCGATCAGCAAGCTCGTGCTTGCCGAAGGGAGGCCAGTTCCGGTTCGTTTCCGGATGACTCACGAGAAACTGTTAAAAATGGCCGTTGAACAAAGTTCGTCAGACATGTACCGAATCAAACCAAGCCTGTGGGTGAGCGAGGCCTGTTGAGCAACACATGGCAATCTGCGAATCTGCGAGGCGTCGTTGCAGGGTTTGCTACAGCTCAGTAGAGGGCTCTACTCACTGCGCATTTCGTCGCCGTCTCTCCGGAGCCTGTCCAGCAGTATCCGGTCGCTCCAGACACCCAGCATCCGGTCCCGGTCGCGCCGTGAAATCGTTTTTGCCCCGTTTGATTCCAACGGCATACAAACGCCCAGTGGCAGCTTGCAGCCGCGCTCTGCTCACTTTGGAAACGGTGCAGCACAGCGCAGGTCTCCGGTATCTACCCAAGCGCCACCGCGCCATGAACCAGTTCTTCGATTCGAGTCCGACGTTGCCCGGACTGTCGGCGATGTTGCATCCGAGCAACTATCAACTATCCCCCAGAGACGCAGTCGGGTACACGCCCTTGGCCGCGTCCAAGCTCTACAACGCAGAGTACATGCACCCCAACCGGAGCAGACCGGCAGTCTCTGCAGAAGCCTCCGAGAGTCTCACTCGACCGACTAAAGTCGCCTCGATCAGTAAGAACCCCAAGAACTCGCGCTACTTGCGGAAATGGACCGCCGCGAGATCCTCACGCGGATCGCCAAAGGCGAGAAGCAATCAGCACTGGCCAAGGAGTTCAACGTCAGTCGAGCGGCCATTTGCAACCTGAACAAACACCGAGACGAAGTGCTGCGTCGCAAAGACGGCAACCCGATGGCCAAACACCCAAAGAAGCCTCGATCCAAGAGCAACCTCATGAAAAGCAAGACCGAGGAAGTTCCAGCACGCAACGGCGTGTACGAGGTCAAATCTCGAGCGGTGGCTCTGCTACTCACCACTCTGAAGAAGAAACACGCGACGGTCAGCGAGTTCCGGCGGTCTAGCGATCGATTGATGAGACTGATCCTGGAGGAAGCTCTGGCCCACGTGCCGATCAAGACGGTCGACCTTTTCCTCTCGAATCGAGTTCAGACGAGTGGCGTGGCCTTGGAGCATCCGCCCTGTGCTATCTCAATGGAACCGGCGGGCTGCCCCATGCTCGACTTGTTCCATCAGATGGAGCCCCACCAACCCACAGCGTACGTGAGCTTTGGCGACATTGCAGTGTCGCCCGGTGATTCTCCATCGGATGTGCAGGTGAAGCTCTACGACGCGAGACTGCCCAGCACGCTCAACTTCCACAACGTGTTTGTTGTGGACCACGGTCACGTCGGCCGAGCTTGTGGTCACTGTGGTGCGACGACTGCAAGAACGTGGCGCAGTGGAAGCGATGATTTCGCTGGTGGCGCTAGTAGCGACGGCCGACGCGGTGGAGAAATTGCGCGCTGCTTTACCAGAGCTGAAGATTGTGGTGGCGCAAATTGATCACGGCGACGATATGTTGACGACCACGGCGTCTGCATCGACGACGGACATGATTTTGGATCGGATGGACCAGGTTTACCATGTCCACATGCCGGCCAGTGCGTATTAGGACAAGAAATGCGAGCTGTTGGCTCGCAGTGGGTGTATTATGTTGAAATGGATGTATGCTACTATCAATGAGATGGTCGATGAACACTCGATACGATTTTGGTCGAATGTTCAGCAAGACGACCATCATGCAGCACACCACTTGCGTTCAGGTGACTCAATTGCTTACCCTTTCATCTCCAGCACAAGAGTCCATATTGATGGAGTTGAAAGTTCAATGTGCTCAAGCTCACCGTCCCAATACAGCTAGCATCCTTCCTTTAAGAGCTGCATCACTCCTTGGGCCGGGATTTTGTTGGGCCATCTTCTGCAACCTCGCTGACGCACTATCAAAACACACTGCCACATCGAAACTACACACGAGAGATTCCCGCGGTGGTCGTTCTGGTGGATATAGCAGGTGGTAGAGGATTCTTGGAGTAGTAAAGGTGATCAGGAGGCAACGTTTTGATCACTGCTGTCACTTTGCTCCACGATTGCAAAGTCTTTGGCAGATGATCCGCTTAACAGGCTTCACACGATGAACAACTTGATCGGCATCCACCTGGAGTCAGTTGATTCTTCACAACTGTTGCCGATACGTGGACATAGATAAAAGCGCTATCATCTTCGCTGTTCAGTTCATCGCTCCTGCTGCTCAGAGGGAAGCGTCAGTGATGCGTATAAAGATTGCAGCTGCCTCCCCAGTCCTGCTTGTTGTTGCTGTAGCTGCTGGTTTCGATTTTGAAGATCGCCCGACAATAGCGGGAAGGTCGACGACAACGACGACATGGAGCTGCTCGAAGTCGTCGGTAGCGGTGGTGAAGCTGGACCGTCCGACACAACTGTACCAGCTGAACTGTGAGACCGGACGCAGTGTCAGCCTGCTGAGATAGCAGTTTCTGCTGCTTTTTGTTCTCGTATCGGCGACGACAGCGTTCCCGTTCTTTCATCCGCTGCTCTTCAGACGCGTTTTTGCGTCTCTTTCGACTGCGTTCTGCCTCTCTTTGGCGTTGTTCGTCTGTCGCATGAAGACGTCTCTCACGCGAACGCTTCATTTCTCGTTCGCGAGCTTCAGGTGAGGCTTCCGCTCGACGTTTGCGGCTTCGAACACGCTCACCAGCATCCTGCTTTTTCGAGCTCGTCGTTCTGCATCTCCTTGTCGTTGCGCAGGGGTTTGTTGCTCTCGCCGCCGCTTACTGCGTTGCGCCTCAGCCTGTCTTGCCTCAGGAGTGGCTCGCAGCCGGCGAAGGCGACTCCGTTCAGTGTTGCCTCTGCATTGATGGCGACGTCCCCGTCTCACTACTCGAGCCTGACGACCCTGCCAGAACAAATGCTGCTGAAGCAATCGCAAAGGCAGTGCCATCGCTCTGTGTATTAGTTGCCCAATCTCCAGCCAGGCCAAAGCCGCTTGGTGGCGACAGGCCCGCTGCTCTCGGATGACCCGCAAAGCTGTCGATCGCAGGCGCCGAGCGCATAAAGTCGTTGTAGGCTGCTACATGACTTTGTCGGAGATGCACAAAGGCCTGCCGTCGCCCCAGTTCGTTCGGCTCGAACGCGTGGGGCATGTCACTTGACTTTCGAGCACTCGTGCAGCTGGAAGTAGGCAAAATATCGTCAGCTACAACAGAAAATATTGGTCAACAAGAAGCTTCAACTTTACAGTCGACAGGACCAGCACTCGCGCTCTGCGATCTCGCCCCACTTGTTGTCCTGCATGGAAATCTTTAACAAAACGTTAAGTAAACATAAAACATAAAAACAATACGTATCATCTCGGCAAACTCACCATGCGTTTTTCAGTCGATTTGAGCTGCCCGAACCAGGCCATGGCATCTTTCTTCCGTCGCGGGCCGAACCGCACTCGTTGGTTCTCCTCCTCCGAGCAGCCGTTGAAGCGGTACAGCACGTTCTTCAAATGACACGTCTTGAAGTGCGTCACGAAATACCTGTGAGAAATCAATAAAATAAATATTTTGTTTGCTACAAACGTTTGGCAAAGCAGTCGTCACCTCGGATGCCGTAGAAAGTCAAAGAAAAAGTTTTCGTTGCACTGCTCGCAGCGGATGAGGTTGGCTCGGATGCGGTCGAAGTGCGCGTCGATGGGCAGCGCCGCAGCGGTCGCAGGCGTCTGCATGGCTGCGGGGATCTCTCCAGTGGGGAGCGGGTTCCGAAGCCAGCGAGTTCCGCATGAAGCCCACGAGTTCCGCTAGTTGGTCAAGTTTTCCACTTGACGAGTGGCACAATCATTATGGGCAGCATAACAATACAATCCTCAGAGTGTTGTGCTGCATTTCTTTACCAACATAAACTAGAGTGAGGCTTTCACAATGGTCGCTGCTTGATAAACTGGCAGCAGCACGTCGAAAGTCGACGAACGTTGATCGTCTTTACTGAAGAAGTGCCTCATTTCAACGTGGCTCTAGAGTTTGGCATCGCTGGCATGTTGCAGTGGCCATCAAAGCCCTTGCTTGCTCGAATACCCATATCAACGTATACCTTATCCAGTAGTTTCTTCCCGCGACAGGCACAAGAAGTTCACGAGCTTGCGCGTCCTCAAAGAGATTCCGTACAGCACTTTTCCTCCACTGAAAATAATGCCAAATACGTTGAAGACTTAGCCTTTCAGCCAGGAAAACTTGAAGCTGAAATCGGCACCTGAAAGCAAACGTTGGTAGGTGTCAGCTACCACAAACAAAAACACTCCTCTGAGCTTGCTACAACTCACCGTTGTGCTCCAATGAATTCTGGATCGTGTAGCATATCCAGAGGAACAGGTTCGACTGCACCATTCTCCAACTCTTATCCAACACGAAGGAAAGCAGGTGCAGCATCGAAATGCCGAGCATCCGCTGGATCAAGTACCCAAAGATGAACATCAAAAGCAGCTCGAGAAATCCATACATGATCACACTGCCGAGTTTGTCTCCTGGACCCGAGTCGACGAACGACTGGATTTCAGGGTAGTAGTCGCGATTCGGAAAGTAAAACATTCCCAGCGTGTACATGGCTGCACAATACACACGAAATTGTCAGCAGCTGAATCGATAAGCTCAAGAAAGTGCTACTTACTGTAGATAAAGGGGACGATGACTTTGGTGTACACGACAAGGATGATGAACTCTGTCGTAAAGAGCACTCGCGCGCTCTTCTGGACAAATTGCTTCCGCTCTTTCGCGAAAAATATTGTCGATGGCCTTGGTTGCTTGAAGCAGTAAAGAAGACTTGGCAGACACAGGTGGTGTAGGAAGCGACACGTTGGCCGGCTCGACGGGAATTATTTGCCTCCCAACTGAAACGGAATGTCGATGTGAGCGGATATCTGCTACTGTAATACCACCCAAGCGCTTTAGAGCCGTAAAGGAGCTGTAGCGACGTTGAGCTAGACTTTCGAGAGCTTCGGGGTCCTTTTCAATGATGTGCAACGCAATGGCGACAAAATCTGCAGCTTTCAACGGATGCCCTGGCGGTATTTTCCGCCGTAAAGTATTGACTCGCATGAGATCGGTGATGTCCGACACGGACACCCCGCCGAGGACGACATCCAGCGCAACCATTTGCAAGGTGGTGATAACGGACCGAGAGTTTTGCATCGTGCTGGACACGTACAGCGCGTTGAAAACGTCCACGTTGAAGATCATAATCTGCGGCATCAAGTCATATTTTCTCTAGGCAGGAGCTGATCCAGTTCTTGGCAATAATTTTGATGACAGGAAGCAACAGCACATAAAACTTTTGCTCTAGTGTTCCCACTTGAATGAAGCCGTAGAGATAAGCAGGATAGACAAATGTCAGCAATACTTGTAAAATAAGTACCACGATGGCCTGCAACAACTCCCTCAGTAGCGCTGGATCTCGTCGCAGTACGCGACCGAAAAATACCACGAAGCAAATCACCAAACAGACAAACCACACTGGAACCCCCACGACCAAAGCGAACGGAAGAGGGAACCCAATAAGACTGGACATAGCCGCCATAAATCCAATTGTACCGGCACTTGAGAGTATGGGCATTGCAACCACTTGGAAGGAGTTAATGTGCAGACCAGGCACGCTGATTCGAAATTGCTCCAGGATCACACGCGTCATGAGCGCGATCGTTAAGAAATCTCGACCCCAAAACAAGAAATTTGCAGCTGAACCAGCTGTAGGTGATGCCAATGGGGCGGCATCGATCAATGTGAGGATAAACAAGCATGGGAATGGCGACACAATACTGACGAGAATCGCCCGTCCACGAGAAGTTGTGCGACTGTAGTTGAGTAGATGGCGCATCCGTTCGGCTGAGTAGTGACCGCGAAGTTCTACCTGGAAAGTCGACATGAATTTGTGCGCTCGGTGCACGACATACCGAACGTCTTCCTGCATTGGATTCTCCAGTAAGCTCGCGATGCGTCAATAATGCGTTAGACTGCGGATGGACGATCGATGGTGAATGAATATATAGGTGTCAAAATAGCATAGACTCACCCAGGGCGTGTATTGCTGGTTTCACAAAATGAAACACACCTAGAACCAACAAAGGCCAGTGCAGCGGCGCGATGATTCGATGCTCGAATCGAGCCATTCGTTCGTAAACACGCAGTCTTACACAATGATGAAGTTCATGGTGCGTCGAGCTAGTCGAGCTGCAATCGACACTCAAACACCTTCAACGGGATGTTTGCGGCTGAGGAGAAGACTTGACGCACACGAAGATGTTGGTGGTGATTCTTGGATCCACACGCCGTTGAACATGCCTTGCAGCGTCCACGACTTCGCCTGCTTGGCCTCTCGGTATTGTCGAAGAGGTTGACGCTTCATCATCTCGAAGCTGACGCCCTGCGTCAGCTTCATTGCTACAGAACGCGTTTATCTTGCATCCGGCTCCAGGCACCATCAACTAACGATTGACTACCCATGCTGTTGTACTTTAGACTTCACTTCGCAAACGATATTCTAATTGTCTCGTTCTTTCAACCAACGATTGACTACTTCGCCCCCCTAACCAACAGCTCACAACGCAAGAAAAGACAATGACCACACGCGAGCCTTCTCCTTAGGTATTGCGAGTTCTGGAAGCAGCGGCTTCCGTCCACATATGGCCGGAGAAGACGCACAAGAAGAAGTGAACACGGCCGACCTGCCTGGTGTGGGCACGCCTTCGTGGGAGGTATACCAAGACTGGGCCTGCAAGCAGAAGGACTGCCAGCCAGGGATCATGCTTCAGTTCGGGCCCACGTCGACGGTCGAGGCGGCGGGGAGGGTCCCCCACGAAACCTCGTCATGAAAATCTACAAGGAAGCAGAGAGCATCGTGGCCCACTTGGCACCTCTCTGCGCTGACGATTTCGTCAACGGAGTGCCGCCGCAGATCCCTGGCCCGCTGAAGCACACGGAGCTGATGCAATACATGTCTGTTCGCGTGGCCGTGACAACGATGATCACCGCCATGTCGGACCCGGGGAGCTGTACCCGACCATCGACACGCTGCCTGAGGGCAACTACATTTGCCGTGTCGTTGCCACTGGAGAGCGGCGGTGGTCTGCGTGCCAATCTTCTGAGCTCCGCAAGCGTAGAACGTCAACTCACCTTCAACATTGCACCTAACTACAAAAGAATCTACAAACTTGTTTGTCCATCTACATAGTTTACATAGTTTATGTTTTACATTCCTCTGATAATCGGAAGCTATGGTACCTCTTGCTGCTCGTGCTGCTCGTGCTGTTCTTGCCCCTGCCGTTGTAACCGCCTCCTCGTCTGTGTGTAGAACCTCTTCAACTTTGGCGTCCCGTCCGCCACGCTGCAGTTCTCCTCTCTGGCTCTGACCGCCCCACCATCAAACTACCTCGCCAAGAAGACTCTAAAACCTCCGATCCAATAGAAGTCCCTCTTTTCAGAGACGACGAAGCTGTCCAAGGAGTGTTACAAATCTGCGTCGAAGCAGATAAGAAGTTGGAGCATACTGGACTCAAGTTGGAGCTGCTGGGGCTCATTGACGTGCCTAAAAACAACTTTGAGTTTCTCAACGTGACCAAAGAGCTGCAGTCGAGTGGAGAAACCATCCAAGGAGAAGAGAAGTTTCAGTTTGACTTTGGCCGGGTGGAGAGGCTCCACGAGAGCTACTACGGCCACACTGTCAAACTCCGATACGTCCTACGCGCCACGTTGGCCAGAGGTTCGTACGCCAGCAGTTTGGTGCAGGAGCAAGATCTGTGGGTGCAGAAAGTGGCTCCACCGCCGCCAACCGACCACTCGATCAAGATGGAGGTGGGTATCGAAGACTGTCTGCACATTGAGTTCGAGTACGACAAGTCCAAGTGAGTTGCCTGGCGAGATACAAGTTGCTTTATGTTGTGCTGTTTATTCATTTCCTTGTCTTGTTCCTCGCCGTAGATACCATTTGAAGGACGTGGTGATTGGCAAGATCTTCTTCCTGCTGGTGCGCATCAAGATCAAGCACATGGAGCTGGCGATTTTGCGGCGAGAGAGTGTGGGGACGGGCAACCAGCGCCACAGTGACAGTGAGACGGTCACCAAGTTTGAAATCATGGACGGCGCTCCTGTCAAGGGCGAGTGTGCCCGTGCGGCTGTATCTGTCGCCGTATCCACTTACGCCGACCTACCGCAACGTGCAGAGCCGCTTTTCGGTGAAATACTTCCTCAACCTGGTGCTGGTGGACGAAGAGGACCGACGCTACTTCAAGCAGCAGGAGATCACGTTGTGGCGGAAGAGCATCGGCTGAATTGCTGGTGGTGGTGAGGTATAACCAGCGATCGAGGTAAGGAATAATACATGCTACAATAGTGTGCGCTTTCGATGGCGTAGTGCTAATGTGTTATTGTCATCTATGACTTCGGGCGTAATCCCTTTCCTGGAAGCGACGCTTGCTGCACGTGCAGAATGGGAGCTGGGGCATCGACGAAGGCGCTGGATGGACTCGACGCAGCGCTGAAGACCTCTATCGACTCCGGCAAGCTAGTGATCACCCATCGAGAGTTGCCAGCGCTCCCGCCAGAAATGCTAGCGCGTGCCACACACTTGAGAGAGTTGATACTGGAACATACCACGTTACGACAGCTGCCCGCCAGCTTCGGTTGTCTTGTGCTGCTCGAGTAAGTGACCACCGATTGGATCCTTGATTCACTTCACTACCTCACAGTGGCGATGTCATTAGACGCCTGTCATTAGCAGGTAACGAGCTGGAGACATTACCCATGTCGTTTAGCGAACTCAAACGCCTGGAAGAGCTAGATGTCAGCGATAACAAACTCCGTTCACTGCTGGGGAATTTTGCGACCTGAGCGCTCTGCGCCGATTGTACGCGCAAAGCAACGCTCTGAAGCGCTTGCCTCGGGAGTTTGGCGCGCTGAGCAGTCTTGAGATGCTGGATCTGCGGAACAACGCTCTCCGGAAGCTCCCAAGTCGTTTCCGTGCCTGACGAGCCTCACACGCCTCGATTTGAGTAGCAACAAGCTGAAGCAATTGCCTGAAGCTTTTGGGAATTTGAGTGGACTCCGGATGTGCGTCCTCGGACGCAACCTTTACAAGAACTGCCGGAGTTTATCGGCATGTTGGTGGGTCTCCAGGTGCTGTCACTCAGCAACAACGCACTGTACAAACTTCCAGCTTCCTTTTCAGAACTCTCAAGCCTCACGAATTTGTCTCTGACTGGAAACAGGATCGAGTGCTTTCCTGGCCCGCAGCTTGGAGGCTTGAAAGCACTCGTCACGCTGTCGTACACGCAGAACAGACTTCGTCAGTGGCAACCAGGAGAGAGAGTCAACATTTTGGACGAAGATGCCACAGACACAGAAGATAAAGCAGATGACTTGACCGATGACGCGACAAACGAAGGCGAAGAAGCAGGTGGACAACGTCCTTCAAAATCCTTTCGTGAATTTGTCAGCAGTGCAGTACCTCGACTTTAGTGATAACGCGCTAGTTCACCTGCCAGCACGCGGCTT
Source organism: Phytophthora quininea (assembly GCA_011947345.1). Classification (NCBI taxonomy): domain Eukaryota; phylum Oomycota; class Peronosporomycetes; order Peronosporales; family Peronosporaceae; genus Phytophthora; species Phytophthora quininea. The sequence goes on from JAAVTG010001034.1 coordinate 30,297, forward strand.
GGACCAACTCAGCGAGCTGTTGCACTTGAAGCTCGCTCGAAATCGCCTGGAATCGCTTCCGAATGGACTGAAAGAACTGCCAAAGCTGCAGCGTCTTGATATCGCCGGGAACAAACTCAAGACTCTGCCACCCGCACTGTTTGCTGTCAAAACCCTTGAGATTCTTGATGTCCAGAAGAATTCACTGCATGAGCTACCAGAAAATATGGGCGAGTGTGAAGCATTAACTCGACTCACGTTGACGAAAACCAAAACTTGCACGGCCTTCCTGCGAGTCTCCGCAAACTTTCTCGTTTGCAAGAGCTACGTGTGGATAAAGCTTGTTTCTTGGCGTTGGATGAGGAGCAGACAACATTTTGCAGGAGCGTGCAGTACTTCTCAGCTGAATAAAGGAAACACATCGTAACCTAGTTGGCTGTTGGGTGCAAGACCGTTGGTGTAAGAGTTTTCCGATCTATTGCGTGGTCAATAAACCTCAGCCGTCCGACGATTGGCCCACTTTCATTTTGCAACGTGACGGGGAGCGGCAAGATGGAGAAGAAAGCAAGTGAAGACCCGCCAGCAAGCCGACAGAACCCTGCGGCGTCGTTATTGTCTCGCCAGAAGGAAGTGATACGTAGCCCTCAACGTGAGATGGAGGTGAAACGTGAAGATCTGCCAGTTGGCGAGAGCCCTTCAGGGTCGCCTTTGTTTCGCTTGATGAAGTTGGTGCGCGAAACTCAGTGCGAGATGGAAGTGGTGAAGCCTGTGCTGGATGAGTTGGAGGTGATGCGGCTGTGCTGTGGGTTTGGAATGATGTCTTGCGTGAATCCAAAAGATTTCGACTTTGATGTCGTTCACGCCCACGAATTTGACGATGACTTTGCACGATTCCTGCGATACGAGTTGCTGGGCAACTCGAACCCAAAACAAGTCGGCTTTAAAGGTTTAATCGGCAAACAAGAGGAAGTTCGGACTGCATTGGTTGGCATGAATGCCTGCTCACATGGGATACTGAAGTCAATGAATGGAAACCATGAAGGTATTTACTGCGTTAAGGTCGATGAAGATGGAAAGGTCCCAAGCCTAGTGGTGTTTTCGTGGATCCGCGACGAGCTCTTCGAGCCTCGATGCCTTCGAGATACGGCAACGTTTGTGCTGCGTTTCCTGACGGGCTTGGCCTGACATTATTTGCTGTTTGTCAACGTCTGATATGGAGCAGCTTAAGACCGCTGTCCTATCTTCTAATGAGGAGCAGGAGGAAGAAGACTTTTCGACGTATTCTGTTTCATTTCGCGTTGAAAAGCAAGTGGACCAAAATGATGACACGAAATGCGTTGCAACGAGTTCTATCCCATTGGATAAGCTTCCAGCGGAGTGCAGTGACCTTTGCTTGTTGAAGGGGAGCTATCCTGCGCTGTCTTGGCAGGGGTAATCCACTCGACTATTCGCCGTGACACATTCAAGAGGAATTTCTCCTGGAAGACACAAGAGACTTTCCCGAAGTGGCTGAAGGCCGAGTCGCAGCAGCATCGCGTTGAGTTGAGCAGTGCAGTTGGCCGCTCACCCAAACTTTGTGAGTGTATTCTTCGGGAATTTGACAAGTGGCCTGAGGGCCGCATAATCGCTTTCCGAGAGGAGCGGAAACAGAAGGAGCAAGCAAAGTATGTTGCTGCAGTAAAGAGCCTGAATGAGGAACTTAAAAAGCAGCGCGAGAAACTGGAGCAAGTTTCTGCTATTCTCTTTCAGCTGCGTCAGGACGCAACGCCTGACTCGACGCTACTGGAAGGGAAAACACGTACGAGGAATTTCTGCAGTGGCTACAGCTGGTATTCTCCCGTAGGATCGACGAGAAGTTCGTGGCGGTTTTGAACTCTCCAACACACTTCAGTGAGATTGGCGCCAAGCTCTACGCTTTGTATGAACGCTCCCCAGAAGCTGATCTCGACGAATTTATTGAGATGTGTGCTACTGCAAAACAGCAAAAAATATCGCAAGCTATTGCGAAATGTCGCGGGCGATATACTGCGAAAGCCCAACCATCAGCAGATGACAAGCAGCAAGAAGTAAGTTGGGAGGGATTTCTTCTGAAAATCGCTGGTCCGCTGGCTAAGTTGCGTGGGAAATGGTGGATTGCAGTGGAGAGTGGTTTTGCAGCAGCTAAGGAAGTTCGACTGAAAGAGATCAAAGGCCGCCAGAAACACTCGGATTCGGAATTGAGCAAAGAAGAACGATTGATTGTAGAGAATGCATTCACTCAGCTACAGAGCGAGCTACTGGCAAAGGATGGGCTTGTGCTGCAAGTAAGTGCGACACCACGGAAGAAAGTTGTTTTGTGTGAAATCTCTCGCGAGAGCTTAGCGCCTTCAACAGACTATCAAGCGGTGATGAAGGTGAATACGGCATCTCAAGGGCGGACAGAGTATTTGGGTCATATTCTGTTGGACTCTAATGTAAACACTTTGGTGACGTTCACTGTGAAAGTACGATCGATTCTACAAGTGTGCGTAGGCAAGGAGCGCATGTGCGTGAAGCTGATTCAGTTCCCGCCTCTTGTCTTCAATGACCGTCGACCGCCACCTGCAAAAGAAACCATTTTACGCACATTTGGGAAGTTTGCGTCAGTCTGCGATTACGACGCTCAAGATCGAATCATGACGTTCATCTGTGGCACGTCCATGGCAATATACAAGTTGGACGAATCTTTCAGTCGAATGGAACCGATGAAAACCATTGATTTGGGTGTGCGCTCGACTTTGACCGCGCTGCCGTTCACTGACGCCTTACACCTGGACAATGCGGTGTACGTGACAGACTCGAGCGGATATTCGCAAGCCATCGACATGCGCAATGACCAAACTTCGACAGTTTTCCGTGGCTATGAGAACGTGGTCGATAAGCCACGCCAAATGATGGGATTGGCGGACAACCTTGTACTCGGAGTTTTGTCCATGATCCCAATTGGAGACGGGGCCTATGGCGGTGTATTAGAATGCAGTTCCCGTGACGACTACCGTCATTTGCCGATATTACCTCTCGGTGTGGAATTTCTGTCTTCGCAGCCACACGTGCACTTCGTCAACGATCGATTGTTTGTTTTGGATCCTCTCGCATTGAAGCTGTACACATTCTCGGTCGAGGTGACGGTACGAAGTGATTCATATCGTGTGCGGCAAGTTGATAAGCAAACCGAGTATGTTGAGGGTGAAGCCAAGAGCGTGGATTGCCTGCGCAAGCAGCATTGGCTGTATGCGTTCTATCACGTCTTTGAAAAGTTCCCAGTCCTGGGATTGCTGGAAGCTGGTCCTGCCAATCCGGTATCGGTAACGATCGCTTGTTCTCGCGACGTATATCATAGCACGCTTCTTGAAGATTGCCACGACTTTTGTCGTTGCTAATGAGCGACTTGATGGCGCTGAACAAACCCTTGCACAGACTAGATTTGACGAAAGGGCTTGCGGTGATCGACTCGTTTGATGGCGTGAAGATGCAAACCACACCGTTAACTTCGCTCCTCCAAACGCTCATTACGTTCCTGCCGATTCAAGTGTGTCGGGCAGAAGGGAACGCGTTGACTGTCCTGTGTGACGGGGTGGATCAATCGGCTGAGCAGTTTGAAATGGACGTGTAGAGATGGAGTCGTGGGGTGCAGCAGACATTGCCGAATCGATTCGATTTGGTTTGTTGTCCCCCTGCTGTCTGCTTGGAGGGTCGCTGCATCGTCATCACGTCCATGGGGAAGCAATCGACTGGAAAAAGCTACTTCCTAAACCACTTGACGGGATCATCGTTTGCGATCGCTGGAAATCGTTGCACGGATGGCGCTTGGATGACGTTACGCGTTTTGAAAGACGTATTGCTCGTGGTGCTTGACTTCGAAGGATTGGGCTCCTTTGAGAGAACAGACCAGGAAGATGTGTTCCTGTCGGTCCTAAACGCTTCGCTGTCAATGTTTACAGTCTTCAGAATGGAAATGCGACTCGACAAGGACACTGATAGTCTCTTCACTAAGTTTCAGAAGGGAACCAACCTGCTCAAAAACGATGAACGCCTATTCCAGGGTAAACTGTACATGAGTGTGAAGGATGTCAATCCCAACGACCGTGACGGTGTTTTGACGGAGTTTAATAAGAAGATCCAAATTCTTGTGACTGCCAATCGCGAGCAGAACTTCCTGACCGACATGTACTCGGGGAATTTGGCCATCAACTGCTCTCCTCCGCTCGGCACTTATGGATATTTAATTCCTCCGTCATGCACGACAGCTGATTAACGAAATTATCGAAAAGCAGCAAGGATTTTCTAGTGGAAGCTCCTTCCACGACTGCATTCGTTTGGTGCTGGCGAAGATCTCGATTTTTGACTGGACTGCGGTCGATGAGACTTCGCAGAGGTTGCAGATGAATGAACTCTGCCGAAAACTCCCAGGCGTATGCCGAACTGGGCGCCTCATCCCAGTGGATGCCCAAGCAAAGGATTTGAGCGTGATCGAGTTAGTCATGGAGCCAATCTTGCTCAACGACTCTGCTTTGGCAATGCTACGATTCGAACAGCTTTGCGAGGAATATCCGGAGTTTGTCGACTGCTGGACGAGCGTAAACCAGGAGATCTCGCTGGATGACTGGAATGACGACGAGGTTGATCTTGGCCCCGCGCTGTGCACTCCAGGTACGATCGACATGGCTATGGCTCATTTTACGTTGCAGAACTTGTTTCAGCGTTATCTGGCGTTGACCGAGAAAGGTGCGCTAGAGAAAATTACGCGTAGAGACTACCAAAACTTCGATGCCATGTTGTTGTTTCTGGTTCGTCGTCGCAAGACGAAGGTGACGTTATGGTTGAAGCAGCAGTTGGGACCAGAGCGATTCTTGGAGGAGTGGGGACAAATCCAGCAGACCCAAGTCTTCGTTGGAATCACTTTTCAAGCGATGCCTACACGGGTGCGCCAAGTGCCAGCTCCAATGCTTACAGTCGGCTTGCCACTCACTCAATGAGGAACATGACTGT
>JAAVTG010001035.1:0-20919 GCA_011947345.1 Phytophthora quininea
TATATATATGGTCGGCGCTACATATGTATCGCACTAAAATGACGTCGCGTTATGGGCTCTATTTTGGGCTTTTGCTGTTTATTCCTGTAGCGCGCTTTTTAGCGCCCAAGTTAGTACTACTCGATACACTATTTTCGGTTATCAGACGATACTGACGGTAATACTGATCACAGCATAATGAAACTAAGTGTAACTGGGGTTTTCAGTATGGCGAACATGATGGTGATACTCTGAGCGAGCAGAAACAGGCGCATCCGCCAATCAGCGATCCGCAACGAAAACAACGGCTGTACTCCACCGATTGAGCTGAAAACTTGGGGAACTACATTTTCATATACGGAGAACATGATGGTGATAGTCTGATGTGACAGAGACAGGTCCATCAGCCAATCAGCGATCAGGAACGATTGCTGCGGCTGTACATACCGGTTTCGGCTGAAAACGTAGGGGACGACGCTTTCATATACGGGGAAGAAGATGGTGATAGTGTGAAAGACAGAGACAGGCCCATCACCCAATCAGCGATCGGGAAGGATAGCTATGGCCGGAATTACCGGATTGGGATGAAAACTTAGGAGACGACGTTTTCATATGTGGAGAAGAAGATGGTGATCGTCTGAGATGACATAGACAGGCCCATCAGCCAATCAGCGAGGAGCAACGTTATCTACGGTGGCACACACCTGCTTCGACTAAAACCTGGAGAATCACGTGTTTGTATACGCGGAACACGATGGTGACACTGCGAAGTGATAGAGACAGGCCTGTCAACCAATCGACGATCGGTAAGGTTCATTACGGCCGCTTACTCCCGTTTGGGATGAGAACTTGAGACTACGTTTGCGTATGTGGGAAGAAGATGGTGATCGTTTGCAGCGACAGAAACTGGTGCATCCGCCAATGAGCGTTCACAGACGCCATTGCAGGCATCGTACGCCCGACTCAATCGAAACAGTGAAGAGATATGTTTCGACGCAAGGTGAACATGCTGGCGGGACTCAACGAAGAACATAATGAAAGTACGTCCTTGAGTCTGTGATTATGAGACAAATGGTGTGTAAGGTCGGAATATGTGTGGCAACTGAATGTGCGTATGTAGGTTTAAATGTTTGTATAGTGCGAGTGTATGCAGCGTATCATTGGAGGTTGGGAAGTCTGTTGTCGAGGAGAATATGTGTAGCATAAGCATGTTGTATCTATATATATATGGTCGGCGCTACATATGTATCGCACTAAAATGACGTCGCGTTATGGGCTCTATTTTGGGCATTTGCTGCTGTTTATTCCTGTAGCGCTGCTTTTAGCGCCCAGTTAGTACTACTCGATACACTATTTTCGGTTATCAGACGATACTGACGGTAATACTGATCAGAGCATAATGAAACTAAGTGTAACTGGGGTTTTCAGTACGGCGAACATGATGGTGATACTCTGAGCGAGCAGAAACAGGCGCATCCGCCAATCAGCGATCCGCAACGAAAACAACGGCTGTACTCCACCGATTGAGCTGAAAACTTGGGGAACTACATTTTCATATACGGAGAACATGATGGTGATAGTCTGATGTGACAGAGACAGGCCCATCAGCCAATCAGCGATCAGGAACGATTGCTGCGGCTGTACATACCGGTTTCGGCTGAAAACGTAGGGGACGACGCTTTCATATACGGGGAAGAAGATGGTGATAGTGTGAAAAGACAGAGACAGGCCCATCACCCAATCAGCGATCGAGAAGGATAGCTATGGCCGGAATTACCGGATTGGGATGAGAACTTGGGAGACGACGTTTTCATATGTGGAGAAGAAGATGGTGATCGTCTGAGATGACATAGACAGGCCCATCAGCCAATCAGCGAGGAGCAACGTTATCTACGGTGGCACACACCTGCTTCGACTACAACCTTGAGAATCACGTGTTTGTATACGCGGAACACGAAGGTGACACTGCGAAGTGATAGAGACAGGCCTGTCAAGCAGTCAACGATCGGTAAGGATAATTACGGCCGCTTACTCCCGTTTGGGATGAGAACTTGCGAGACTACGTTTGGGTATGTGGGAAGAAGATGGTGATAGTTGGCAGCGACAGAAACTGGTGCATCCGCCAATGAGCGTTCACATACGCCATTGCAGGCATCGTACGCCCGACGGATTCGAAACAGTGAAGAGATATGTTTCGACGCAAGGTGAACTTGCTGGTTGGACTCAACGAAGAATACAAAGAGAATAAGTATTTGAGTATGTGATTATGAGACAAATGGTGTGTAAGGTCGGAATATGTGTAGCAACTGAATGTGCGTATGTAGGTTTGAATGTTTGTATAGTACGAGTGTATGCAGCGTATCATTGGAGGTTGGAAGTCTGTTGTCGAGGGAGAATATGTGTCGAATAAGCGTGTTGTATCATATATAGATGTGTGTATGGGAACGACAAAAAGGTATGTAGACTAGTTAATGAAACGATGATGAATAAGAAGTAGTGGAAACTATATATATGGTCGGCGCTACATATGTATCGCACTAAAATGACGTCGCGTTATGGGCTCTATTTTGGGCTTTTGCTGCTGTTTATTCCTGTAGCGCGCTGCTTTTAGCGCCCAAATGAGTACTACTCGATACACTATTTTCGGTTATCAGACGATACTGACGGTAATACTGATCACAGCATAATGAAACTAAGTGTAACTGGGGTTTTCAGTATGGCGAACAGGATGGTGATACTCTGAGCGAGCAGAAACAGGCGCATCCGCCAATCAGCGATCCGCATCGATAACAACGGCTGTACTCCACCGATTGGGCTGAAAACTGGGGAAGTATGTTTTCATATACGGGAACATGATGGTGATAGTCTGATGTGACAGAGACAGGCCCATCATCCAATCAGCGATCAGGAACGATTGCTGCGGCTGTACATACCGGTTTAGGCTGAAAACTTAGGGGACGACGCTTTCATATACGGGGAAGAAGATGGTGATAGTGTGAAAAGACAGAGACAGGCCCATCACCCAATCAGCGAGGAGCAACGTTATCTACGGTGGCACACACCTGCTTCGACTAAAACCTTGGAGAATCACGTGTTTGTATACGAGGAACACGATGGTGACACTGCGAAGTGATAGAGACAGGCCTGTCAAGCAGTCAACGATCAGGAAGGTTAATTACGGCCGCTTACTCCCGTTTGGGATGAGAACTTGGGAGACTACGTTTTCGTATGTGGGGAAGAAGATGGTGATGTTTGCAGCGACAGAAACTGGTGCATCCACCAATGAGCGTTCACAAACGCCATTGCAGGCATCGTACGCCCGACTCATCGAAACAGTGAAGAGATATGTTTCGACGCAAGGTGAACTTGCTGGCGGGACTCAACGAAGAACATAATGAAAGTACGTACTTGAGTATGTGATTATGAGACAAATGGTGTGTAAGGTCGGAATATGTGTAGCAACTGAATGTGCGTATGTAGGTTTGAATGTTTGTATAGTGCGAGTGTATGCAGCGTATCATTGGAGGTTGGGAAGTCTGTTGTCGAGGGAGAATATGTGTAGCATAAGCGTGTTGTATCATATAGATGTGTGTATGGGAACGACAAAAACGTATGTAGACTAGTTAATGCAACGAGGATCAATAAGAAGTAGTGGAAACAGGTCATGGATGACTATGCGTGCGAGAGTGTTATTTGTTATTGGGAGTCGTATGAAGGTGAGTGAGTGTACGCTTGTGTAGAGTAGGGGTAGGTGTAGCATATGAGTGTGTAGAGTGGAATGTATGCAGAGAATGCGTGTTATTGTGTATGGACGTGTCTGTGTCTGCGTGTTGGTAGTATATGGTTTGAGTAAAATGAACATATCAATAGTATGCTTTATGATAGGTAAACGAGAAAGATAGAGTGGAGTGAAAGAAAAAAGAAAAGAATGATAATAGTTGATTATAATGAGATGGATTGGGATTGATCGGAAAGGTGATTTGAGTGATTTGCAGAGATAGGTAGTAATGTGGAAAAATGAGAAGAAGAAGAAGTATGTGGAGAGTATGGATAGTAGATAATCGTGTAAGAGTGTATATACGTGTAAGTGTAGGAGGTGTGTAAGAGTAAAAATGTAGATATTGTATGGAGAAGAATGAGTATGTGAAATAGGAATGTTTAAAGAAGGAGTATGTAGAGAATAAATGGGTGTAGTGTAAAGGTGAGTGTGTAAGATAAGAGTGTGTGAGAAGAGAAAAAATGGAGTTGAGGAAGGAATGGAGAAAATGTGAGTAATAGAAAATTTAAGAAAAATGGTGGGTGTTTGTGTGTTTGTGTTTATGCAGAGAATGGATGGATGTCTGTGTGTATGAGTGTCATGAGTGTATGTAGAGAATAGACGGATGTGTGTTTGATGTATGTGGAGTATGGATGAATGTTGTGGTAACAGACGGCATATGGAGTGTGAGTGTAAGTATGTGTGAGTGTAAATAGAGTAAATGTAAAAAGTGTGATTGTGAATAGAGTGTGATTGTTGAAGAGCATAAGTGTGAAAGTATGAATATGTGAGAGCATGAGAACGTGTATGTGAGAGTGTGAGAGTGTGGAGTGTGAGTGTGTGTAGAGGTGAGTGTGTAGAGGAGTGTGTGTGTGTGTGAGTGGAGTGTTGTAGAGTGTGAGTGTTGTAGAGTGTGAGTATGTGTAGAGTGTGAGTGGAGTGTGTGTAGAGTATAAGTGTGTAGGGTTTGAGTGTGAATATGAGTGTGTGTCTTATATATATATGGTCGGCGCTACATATGTATCGCACTAAAATGACGTCGCGTTATGGGCTCTATTTTGGGCTTTGCTGCTGTTTATTCCTGTAGCGCGCTGTTTTTAGCGCCCAAATGAGTACTACTCGATACACTATTTTCGGTTATCAGACGATACTGACGGTAATACTGATCACAGCATAATGAAACTAAGTGTAACTGGGGTTTTCAGTATGGCGAACAGGATGGTGATACTCTGAGCGAGCAGAAACAGGCGCATCCGCCAATCAGCGATCAGCATCGAAAACAACGGCTGTACTCCACCGATTGGGCTGAAAACTGGTGGAAGCATGTTTTCATATACGGGGAACATGATGGTGATAGTCTGATGTGACAGAGACAGGCCCATCATCCAATCAGCGATCAGGAACGATTGCTGCGGCTGTACATACCGGTTTAGGCTGAAAACTTAGGGGACGACGCTTTCATATACGGGGAAGAAGATGGTGATAGTGTGAAAAGACAGAGACAGGCCCATCACCCAATCAGCGAGGAGCAACGTTATCTACGGTGGCACACACCTGCTTCGACTAAAACCTTGAGAATCACGTGTTTGTATACGAGGAACACGATGGTGACACTGCGAAGTGATAGAGACAGGCCTGTCAAGCAGTCAACGATCAGGAAGGATAATTACGGCCGCTTACTCCCGTTTGGGATGAGAACTTGGGAGACTACGTTTTCGTATGTGGGGAAGAAGATGGTGATGATTTGCAGCGACAGAAACTGGTGCATCCACCAATGAGCGTTCACAAACGCCATTGCAGGCATCGTACGCCCGACAGATTCGAAACAGTGAAGAGATATGTTTCGACGCAAGGTGAACTTGCTGGCGGGACTCAACGAAGAACATAATGAAAGTACGTACTTGAGTATGTGATTATGAGACAAATGGTGTGTAAGGTCGGAATATGTGTAGCAACTGAATGTGCGTACGTAGGTTTGAATGTTTGTATAGTGCGAGTGTATGCAGCGTATCATTGGAGGTTGGGAAGTCTGTTGTCGAGGGAGAATATGTGTAGAATAAGCGTGTTGTATCATATATAGATGTGTGTATGGGAACGACAAAAACGTATGTAGACTAGTTAATGCAACGAGGATCAATAAGAAGTAGTGGAAACAGGTCATGGATGACTATGCGTGCGAGAGTGTTATTTGTTATTGGGAATCGTATGAAGGTGAGTGAGTGTACGCTTGTGTAGAGTAGGGGTAGGTGTAGCATATGAGTGTGTAGAGTGGGAATGTATGCAGAGAATGCGTGTTATTGTGTATGGATGTGTTCGTGTTTGCGTGTTGGTAGTATATGGTTTGAGTAAAAGTGTCAATAGTATGCTTTGGTGATAGGTAAATGAGAAAGATAGAGTGGGAGTGAAAGAAAAAAGAAAAGAATGATAATAGTTGATTATAATGAGATGGATTGGGATTGATCGAAAGGTGATTTGAGTGATTTGGTAGAGATAGGTAGTAATGTGGAAAATGAGAAGAAGAAGAAGTATGTGGAGAGTATGGATAGTAGATAATCGTGTAAGAGTGTATATACAAGTGTAGGAGGTGTGTAAGAGTAAAAATGTAGATATTGTATGGAGAAGAATGAGTATGTGAAATAGGAATGTTTAAAGAAGGAGTATGTAGAGAATAAATGGGTGTAGTGTAAAGTGTGAGTGTGTAAGATAAGAGTGTGTGAGAAGAGAAAATGGAGTTGAGGAAGGAATGGAGAAAATGTGAGTAATAGAAAGAAGAAAGATGGTGGGTGTTTGTGTGTTTGTGTTTATGCAGAGAATGGATGGATGTCTGTGTATGAGTGTATGAGTGTATGTAGAGAATAGACGGATGTCTGTGCTTGTTTGAGTATGTGAGTATGGATGAATGTTTGTGGTAAATAGACGTGTATATGGAGTGTGAGTGTAAGCATGTGTGAGTGTAAATAGAGAGTAAATGTAAAAAGTGTGATTGTGAATAGAGTGTGATTGTTGAAGAGTATAAGTGTGTGTAAAGTATGAATATGTGAGAGCATGAGAATGTGTATGTGAGAGTGTGAGTGTGTGTGGAGTGTGTGTAGAGTGTGAGTGTGTGAGTGTGTGTGTGTGTGTGTGGATGTGAGTGTTGTAGAGTGTGAGTGTTGTAGAGTGTGAGTATGTGTAGAGTGTGAGTGTGAGTGTGTAGAGTATAAGTGTGTGTAGGGTTTGAGTGTGAATATGAGTGTGTGTGTCTATATATATATGGTCGGCGCTACATATGTATCGCACTAAAATGACGTCGCGTTATGGGCTCTATTTTGGGCTTTTGCTGCTGTTTATTCCTGTAGCGCGCTGCTTTTTAGCGCCCAAATGAGTACTACTCGATACACTATTTTCGGTTATCAGACGATACTGACGGTAATACTGATCACAGCATAAAGAAACTAAGTGTAACTGGGGTTTTCAGTATGGCGAACAGGATGGTGATACTCTGAGCGAGCAGAAACAGGCGCATCCGCCAATCAGCGATCAGCAACGAAAACAACGGCTGTACTCCACCGATTGGGCTGAAAACTGGTGGAAGTATGTTTTCATATACGGGGAACATGATGGTGATAGTCTGATGTGACAGAGACAGGCCCATCATCCAATCAGCGATCAGGAACGATTGCTGCGGCTGTACATACCGGTTTAGGCTGAAAACTTAGGGGACGACGCTTTCATATACGGGGAAGAAGATGGTGATAGTGTGAAAAGACAGAGACAGGCCCATCACCCAATCAGCGAGGAGCAACGTTATCTACGGTGGCACACACCTGCTTCGACTAAAACCTTGAGAATCACGTGTTTGTATACGAGGAACACGATGGTGACACTGCGAAGTGATAGAGACAGGCCTGTCAAGCAGTCAACGATCAGGAAGGATAATTACGGCCGCTTACTCCCGTTTGGGATGAGAACTTGGGAGACTACGTTTTCGTATGTGGGAAGAAGATGGTGATGATTTGCAGCGACAGAAACTGGTGCATCCACCAATGAGCGTTCACAAACGCCATTGCAGGCATCGTACGCCCGACAGATTCGAAACAGTGAAGAGATATGTTTTGACGCAAGGTGAACTTGCTGGTTGGACTCAACGAAGAACATAATGAAAGTGCGTACTTGAGTATGTGATTATGAGACAAATGGTGTGTAAGGTCGGAATATGTGTAGCAACTGAATGTGCGCACGTAGGTTTGAATGTTTGTATAGTGCGAGTGTATGCAGCGTATCATTGGAGGTTGGGAAGTCTGTTGTCGAGGGAGAATATGTGTCGAATAAGCGTGTTGTATCATATATAGATGTGTGTATGGGAACGACAAAAGGTATGTAGACTAGTTAATGAAACGATGATGAATAAGAAGTAGTGGAAAACGGTCATGGATGACTATGCGTGCGAGAGTGGTATTGGGAGTCGTATGAAGGTGAGTGAGTGTACGCTTGTGTAGAGTACGCGTAGGTGTCGAATAGGAGTGTGTAGAGTGGGAATGTATGCAGAGAATGCGTGTTATTGTGTATGGATGTGTTGGTGTTTGATTGTTCGTAGTACATGGTTTGAGTCTATATATATATGGTCGGCGCTACATATGTATCGCACTAAATGACGTCGCGTTATGGGCTCTATTTTGGGCTTTTGCTGCTGTTTATTCCTGTAGCGCGCTTTTTAGCGCCCAAATGAGTACTACTCGATACACTATTTTCGGTTATCAGACGATACTGACGGTAATACTGATCACAGCATAACGAAACTAAGTGTAACTGGGGTTTTCAGTATGGCGAACAGGATGGTGATACCCTGAGCGAGCAGAAACAGGCGCATCCGCCAATCAGCGATCAGCATCGAAAACAACGGCTGTACTCCACCGATTGGGCTGAAAACTGGTGGAAGTATGTTTTCATATACGGGGAACATGATGGTGATAGTCTGATGTGACAGAGACAGGCCCATCATCCAATCAGCGATCAGGAACGATTGCTGCGGCTGTACATACCGGTTTAGGCTGAAAACTTAGGGGACGACGCTTTCATATACGGGGAAGAAGATGGTGATAGTGTGAAAAGACAGAGACAGGCCCATCACCCAATCAGCGAGGAGCAACGTTATCTACGGTGGCACACACCTGCTTCGACTAAAACCTTGGAGAATCACGTGTTTGTATACGAGGAACACGATGGTGACACTGCGAAGTGATAGAGACAGGCCTGTCAAGCAGTCAACGATCAGGAAGGATAATTACGGCCGCTTACTCCCGTTTGGGATGAGAACTTGGGAGACTACGTTTTCGTATGTGGGGAAGAAGATGGTGATGATTTGCAGCGACAGAAACTGGTGCATCCACCAATGAGCGTTCACAAACGCCATTGCAGGCATCGTACGCCCGACAGATTCGAAACAGTGAAGAGATATGTTTTGACGCAAGGTGAACTTGCTGGTTGGACTCAACGAAGAACATAATGAAAGTGCGTACTTGAGTATGTGATTATGAGACAAATGGTGTGTAAGGTCGGAATATGTGTAGCAACTGAATGTGCGTATGTAGGTTTGAATGTTTGTATAGTGCGAGTGTATGCAGCGTATCATTGGAGGTTGGGAAGTCTGTTGTCGAGGGAGAATATGTGTAGCATAAGCGTGTTGTATCATATATAGATGTGTGTATGGGAACGACAAAAACGTATGTAGACTAGTTAATGCAACGAGGATCAATAAGAAGTAGTGGAAACAGGTCATGGATGACTATGCGTGCGAGAGTGTTATTTGTTATTGGGAGTCGTATGAAGGTGAGTGAGTGTACGCTTGTGTAGAGTAGGGGTGTAGCATATGAGTGTGTAGAGTGGGAATGTATGCAGAGAATGCGTGTTATTGTGTATGGATGTGTTCGTGTTTGCGTGTTGGTAGTATATGGTTTGAGTAAAAGGAACGTGTCAATAGTATGCTTTGGTGATAGGTAAATGAGAAAGATAGAGTGGAGTGAAAGAAAAAAGAAAAGAATGATAATAGTTGATTATAATGAGATGGATTGGGATTGATCGGAAAGGTGATTTGATGATTTGATAGAGATAGGTAGTAATGTGGAAAATGAGAAGAAGAAGAAGTATGTGGAGAGTATGGATAGTAGATAATCGTGTAAGAGTGTATATACGTGTAAGTGTAGGAGGTGTGTAAGAGTAAAATGTAGATATTGTATGGAGAAGAATGAGTATGTGAAATAGGAATGTTTAAAGAAGGAGTATGTAGAGAATAAATGGGTGTAGTGTAAAGTGTGAGTGTGTAAGATAAGAGTGTGTGAGAAGAGAAAAATGGAGTTGAGGAAGGAATGGAGAAAATGTGAGTAATAGAAAATTTAAGAAAATGGTGGGTGTTTGTGTGTTTGTGTTTATGTAGAGAATGGATGGATGTTTGTGTGTATGAGTGTATGAGTGTATGTAGAGAATAGATGGATGTTTGTGTGAGTGTATGTGAGTATGGATGAATGTTTGTGGTAAATAGACGTGTATATGGAGTGTGAGTGTAAGTATGTGTGAGTGTAAATAGAGAGTAAATGTAAAAAGTGTGATTGTGAATAGAGTGTGATTGTTGAAGAGTATAAGTGTGTGTAAAGTATGAATATGTGAGAGTATGAGAATGTGTATGTGAGAGTGTGAGTGTGTGTGGAGAGTGTGTGTAGAGGAGTGTGTGTGTGTGTGTGTGTGTGTGTGAGGAGTGTTGTAGAGTGTGAGTGTTGTAGAGTGTGAGTATGTGTAGAGTGAGTGTGAGTGTGTGTAGAGTATAAGTGTGTAGGGTTTGAGTGTGAATATGAGTGTGTCTATATATATATGGTCGGCGCTACATATGTATCGCACTAAAATGACGTCGCGTTATGGGCTCTATTTTGGGCTTTTGCTGCTGTTTATTCCCTAGCGCTGCTTTTTAGCGCCCAAATGAGTACTACTCGATACACTATTTTCGGTTATCAGACGATACTGACGGTAATACTGATCACAGCATAACGAAACTAAGTGTAACTGGGGTTTTCAGTATGGCGAACAGGATGGTGATACCCTGAGCGAGCAGAAACAGGCGCATCCGCCAATCAGCGATCCGCATCGAAAACAACGGCTGTACTCCACCGATTGGGCTGAAAACTGGTGGAAGTATGTTTTCATATACGGGGAACATGATGGTGATAGTCTGATGTGACAGAGACAGGCCCATCATCCAATCAGCGATCAGGAACGATTGCTGCGGCTGTACATACCGGTTTAGGCTGAAACCTTAGGGGACGACGCTTTCATATACGGGGAAGAAGATGGTGATAGTGTGAAAAGACAGAGACAGGCCCATCACCCAATCAGCGAGGAGCAACGTTATCTACGGTGGCACACACCTGCTTCGACTAAAACCTTGAGAATCACGTGTTTGTATACGAGGAACACGATGGTGACACTGCGAAGTGATAGAGACAGGCCTGTCAAGCAGTCAACGATCAGGAAGGATAATTACGGCCGCTTACTCCCGTTTGGGATGAGAACTTGGGAGACTACGTTTTCGTATGTGGGGAAGAAGATGGTGATGATTTGCAGCGACAGAAACTGGTGCATCCACCAATGAGCGTTCACAAACGCCATTGCAGGCATCGTACGCCCGACAGATTCGAAACAGTGAAGAGATATGTTTTGACGCAAGGTGAACTTGCTGGTTGGACTCAACGAAGAACATAATGAAAGTGCGTACTTGAGTATGTGATTATGAGACAAATCGTGTGTAAGGTCGGAATATGTGTAGCAACTGAATGTGCGCACGTAGGTTTGAATGTTTGTATAGTGCGAGTGTATGCAGCGTATCATTGGAGGTTGGGAAGTCTGTTGTCGAGGGAGAATATGTGTAGCATAAGCGTGTTGTATCATATATAGATGTGTGTATGGGAACGACAAAAACGTATGTAGACTAGTTAATGCAACGAGGATCAATAAGAAGTAGTGGAAACAGGTCATGGATGACTATGCGCGAGAGTGTTATTTGTTATTGGGAGTCGTATGAAGGTGAGTGAGTGTACGCTTGTGTAGAGTAGGGTAGGTGTAGCATATGAGTGTGTAGAGTGGGAATGTATGCAGAGAATGCGTGTTATTGTGTATGGATGTGTTCGTGTTTGCGTGTTGGTAGTATATGGTTTGAGTAAAAGGAACGTGTCAATAGTATGCTTTGGTGATAGGTAAATGAGAAAGATAGAGTGAGTGAAAGAAAAAAGAAAAGAATGATAATAGTTGATTATAATGAGATGGATTGGGATTGATCGGAAAGGTGATTTGAGTGATTTGGTAGAGATAGGTAGTAATGTGGAAAAATGAGAAGAAGAAGAAGTATGTGGAGAGTATGGATAGTAGATAATCGTGTAAGAGTGTATATACGTGTAAGTGTAGGAGGTGTGTAAGAGTAAAAATGTAGATATTGTATGGAGAAGAATGAGTATGTGAAATAGGAATGTTTAAAGAAGGAGTATGTAGAGAATAAATGGGTGTAGTGTAAAGTGTGAGTGTGTAAGATAAGAGTGTGTGAGAAGAGAAAAAATGGAGTTGAGGAAGGAATGGAGAAAATGTGAGTAATAGAAAATTTAAGAAAATGGTGGGTGTTTGTGTGTTTGTGTTTATGTAGAGAATGGATGGATGTTGTGTGTATGAGTGTATGAGTGTATGTAGAGAATAGATGGATGTTTGTGTTTGAGTGTATGTGGAGTATGGATGAATGTTTGTGGTAAATAGACGTGTATATGGAGTGTGAGTGTAAGTGTGAGTGTAAATAGAGAGTAAATGTAAAAGTGTGATTGTGAATAGAGTGTGATTGTTGAAGAGTATAAGTGTGTAAAGTATGAATATGTGAGAGTATGAGAATGTGTATGTGAGAGTGTGAGTGTGGAGTGTGAGTGTGTGTAGAGTGAGTGTGTGTGGAGTGTGTGTGTGTGTGTGGAGTGAGTGTTGTAGAGTGTGAGTGTTGTAGAGTGTGAGTATGTGTAGAGTGTGAGTGTGAGTGTGTGTAGAGTATAAGTGTGTGTAGGGTTTGAGTGTGAATATGAGTGTGTGTGTCTATATATATATGGTCGGCGCTACATATGTATCGCACTAAAATGACGTCGCGTTATGGGCTCTATTTTGGGCTTTTGCTGCTGTTTATTCCCTAGCGCTGCTTTTTAGCGCCCAAATGAGTACTACTCGATACACTATTTTCGGTTATCAGACGATACTGACGGTAATACTGATCACAGCATAACGAAACTAAGTGTAACTGGGGTTTTCAGTATGGCGAACAGGATGGTGATACCCTGAGCGAGCAGAAACAGGCGCATCCGCCAATCAGCGATCAGCATCGAAAACAACGGCTGTACTCCACCGATTGGGCTGAAAACTGGTGGAAGTATGTTTTCATATACGGGGAACATGATGGTGATAGTCTGATGTGACAGAGACAGGCCCATCATCCAATCAGCGATCAGGAACGATTGCTGCGGCTGTACATACCGGTTTAGGCTGAAACCTTAGGGGACGACGCTTTCATATACGGGGAAGAAGATGGTGATAGTGTGAAAAGACAGAGACAGGCCCATCAGCCAATCAGCGAGGAGCAACGTTATCTACGGTGGCACACACCTGCTTCGACTAAAACCTTGGAGAATCACGTGTTTGTATACGAGGAACACGATGGTGACACTGCGAAGTGATAGAGACAGGCCTGTCAAGCAGTCAACGATCAGGAAGGATAATTACGGCCGCTTACTCCCGTTTGGGATGAGAACTTGGGAGACTACGTTTTCGTATGTGGGGAAGAAGATGGTGATGATTTGCAGCGACAGAAACTGGTGCATCCACCAATGAGCGTTCACAAACGCCATTGCAGGCATCGTACGCCCGACAGATTCGAAACAGTGAAGAGATATGTTTTGACGCAAGGTGAACTTGCTGGTTGGACTCAACGAAGAACATAATGAAAGTGCGTACTTGAGTATGTGATTATGAGACAAATCGTGTGTAAGGTCGGAATATGTGTAGCAACTGAATGTGCGCACGTAGGTTTGAATGTTTGTATAGTGCGAGTGTATGCAGCGTATCATTGGAGGTTGGGAAGTCTGTTGTCGAGGGAGAATATGTGTCGAATAAGCGTGTTGTATCATATATAGATGTGTGTATGGGAACGACAAAAAGGTATGTAGACTAGTTACTGAAACGAGGATGAATAAGAAGTAGTGGAAACTATATATATATGGTCGGCGCTACATATGTATCGCACTAAAATGACGTCGCGTTATGGGCTCTATTTTGGGCTTTTGCTGCTGTTTATTCCCTAGCGCTGCTTTTAGCGCCCAAATGAGTACTACTCGATACACTATTTTCGGTTATCAGACGATACTGACGGTAATACTGATCACAGCATAACGAAACTAAGTGTAACTGGGGTTTTCAGTATGGCGAACAGGATGGTGATACCCTGAGCGAGCAGAAACAGGCGCATCCGCCAATCAGCGATCCGCATCGATAACAACGGCTGTACTCCACCGATTGGGCTGGAAACTTGTGGAAGTATGTTTTCATATACGGGGAACATGATGGTGATAGTCTGATGTGACAGAGACAGGCCCATCATCCAATCAGCGATCAGGAACGATTGCTGCGGCTGTACATACCGGTTTAGGCTGAAACCTTAGGGGACGACGCTTTCATATACGGGGAAGAAGATGGTGATAGTGTGAAAAGACAGAGACAGGCCCATCACCCAATCAGCGAGGAGCAACGTTATCTACGGTGGCACACACCTGCTTCGACTAAAACCTTGAGAATCACGTGTTTGTATACGAGGAACACGATGGTGACACTGCGAAGTGATAGAGACAGGCCTGTCAAGCAGTCAACGATCAGGAAGGATAATTACGGCCGCTTACTCCCGTTTGGGATGAGAACTTGGGAGACTACGTTTTCGTATGTGGGGAAGAAGATGGTGATCGTTTGCAGCGACAGAAACTGGTGCATCCGCCAATGAGCGTTCACACACGCCATTGCAGGCATCGTACGCCCGACTCAATCGAAACAGTGAAGAGATATGTTTCGACGCAAGGTGAACTTGCTGGTCGGACTCAACGAAGAACGTAATGAAAGTACGTCCTTGAGTCTGTGATTATGAGACAAATGGTGTGTAAGGTCGGAATATGTGTAGCAACTGAATGTGCGTATGTAGGTTTGAATATTTGTATAGTGCGAGTGTATGCAGCGTATCATTGGAGGTTGGGAAGTCTGTTGTCGAGGGAGAATATGTGTCGAATAAGCGTGTTGTATCATATATAGATGTGTATGGGAACGACAAAAACGTATGTAGACTAGTTAATGCAACGAGGATCAATAAGAAGTAGTGGAAACAGGTCATGGATGGCTATGCGTGCGAGAGTGTTATTTGTTATTGGGAATCGTATGAAGGTGCGTGAGTGTACGCTTGTGTAGAGTAGGAGTAGGTGTCGAATAGGAGTGTGTAGAGTGGGGATGTATGCAGAGAATGCGTGTTATTGTGTATGGATGTGTTCGTGTTTGCGTGTTCGTAGTATATGGTTTGAGAAAATGAACGTGTCAATAGTATGATTTGGTGATAGGTAAACTATATATATATGGTCGGCGCTACATATGTATCGCACTAAAATGACGTCGCGTTATGGGGTCTATTTTGGGCTTGTGCTGCTGTTTTTTCCTGTAGCGCGCTGCTTTTAGCGCCCAAATTAGTACTACTCGATACACTATTTTCGGTTATCAGACGATACTGACGGTAATACTGATCACAGCATAACGAAACTAAGTGTAACTGGGGTTTTCAGTATGGCGAACAGGATGGTGATACCCTGAGCGAGCAGAAACAGGCGCATCCGCCAATCAGCGATCCGCATCGATAACAACGGCTGTACTCCACCGATTGGGCTGGAAACTTGTGGAAGTATGTTTTCATATACGGGGAACATGATGGTGATAGTCTGATGTGACAGAGACAGGCCCATCATCCAATCAGCGATCAGGAACGATTGCTGCGGCTGTACATACCGGTTTAGGCTGAAACCTTAGGGGACGACGCTTTCATATACGGGGAAGAAGATGGTGATAGTGTGAAAAGACAGAGACAGGCCCATCACCCAATCAGCGAGGAGCAACGTTATCTACGGTGGCACACACCTGCTTCGACTAAAACCTTGAGAATCACGTGTTTGTATACGAGGAACACGATGGTGACACTGCGAAGTGATAGAGACAGGCCTGTCAAGCAGTCAACGATCAGGAAGGATAATTACGGCCGCTTACTCCCGTTTGGGATGAGAACTTGGGAGACTACGTTTTCGTATGTGGGGAAGAAGATGGTGATCGTTTGCAGCGACAGAAACTGGTGCATCCGCCAATGAGCGTTCACACACGCCATTGCAGGCATCGTACGCCCGACTCAATCGAAACAGTGAAGAGATATGTTTCGACGCAAGGTGAACTTGCTGGTCGGACTCAACGAAGAACGTAATGAAAGTACGTCCTTGAGTCTGTGATTATGAGACAAATGGTGTGTAAGGTCGGAATATGTGTAGCAACTGAATGTGCGTATGTAGGTTTGAATATTTGTATAGTGCGAGTGTATGCAGCGTATCATTGGAGGTTGGGAAGTCTGTTGTCGAGGGAGAATATGTGTCGAATAAGCGTGTTGTATCATATATAGATGTGTGTATGGGAACGACAAAAACGTATGTAGACTAGTTAATGCAACGAGGATCAATAAGAAGTAGTGGAAACAGGTCATGGATGGCTATGCGTGCGAGAGTGTTATTTGTTATTGGGAATCGTATGAAGGTGCGTGAGTGTACGCTTGTGTAGAGTAGGAGTAGGTGTCGAATAGGAGTGTGTAGAGTGGGGATGTATGCAGAGAATGCGTGTTATTGTGTATGGATGTGTTCGTGTTTGCGTGTTCGTAGTATATGGTTTGAGAAAATGAACGTGTCAATAGTATGATTTGGTGATAGGTAAATCTATATATATATGGTCGGCGCTACATATGTATCGCACTAAAATGACGTCGCGTTATGGGCTCTATTTTGGGCTTTGCTGCTGTTTATTCCCTAGCGCGCTGCTTTTTAGCGCCCAAATGAGTACTACTCGATACACTATTTTCGGTTATCAGACGATACTGACGGTAATACTGATCACAGCATAACGAAACTAAGTGTAACTGGGGTTTTCAGTATGGCGAACAGGATGGTGATACCCTGAGCGAGCAGAAACAGGCGCATCCGCCAATCAGCGATCCGCATCGATAACAACGGCTGTACTCCACCGATTGGGCTGGAAACTTGTGGAAGTATGTTTTCATATACGGGGAACATGATGGTGATAGTCTGATGTGACAGAGACAGGCCCATCATCCAATCAGCGATCAGGAACGATTGCTGCGGCTGTACATACCGGTTTAGGCTGAAACCTTAGGGGACGACGCTTTCATATACGGGGAAGAAGATGGTGATAGTGTGAAAAGAGAGACAGGCCCATCACCCAATCAGCGAGGAGCAACGTTATCTACGGTGGCACACACCTGCTTCGACTAAAACCTTGAGAATCACGTGTTTGTATACGAGGAACACGATGGTGACACTGCGAAGTGATAGAGACAGGCCTGTCAAGCAGTCAACGATCAGTAAGGTTCATTACGGCTGTACAAACCTGTTTGGGATGAGAACTTGGGAGACTACGTTTTCGTATGTGGGGAAGAAGATGGTGATAGTTGGCAGCGACAGAAACTGGTGCATCCGCCAATGAGCGTTCACACACGCCATTGCAGGCATCGTACGCCCGACTCAATCGAAACAGTGAAGAGATATGTTTCGACGCAAGGTGAACTTGCTGGTCGGACTCAACGAAGAACGTAATGAAAGTACGTCCTTGAGTCTGTGATTATGAGACAAATGGTGTGTAAGGTCGGAATATGTGTAGCAACTGAATGTGCGTATGTAGGTTTGAATATTTGTATAGTGCGAGTGTATGCAGCGTATCATTGGAGGTTGGGAAGTCTGTTGTCGAGGGAGAATATGTGTCGAATAAGCGTGTTGTATCATATATAGATGTGTGTATGGGAACGACAAAAACGTATGTAGACTAGTTAATGAAACGACGATTAAGGACAGGTAGTGGAAACAGGTCATGGATGACTATGCGTGCGAGAGTGTTATTTGTTATTGGGAATCGTATGAAGGTGCGTGAGTGTACGCTATATATATATGGTCGGCGCTACATATGTATCGCACTAAAATGACGTCGCGTTATGGGGTCTATTTTGGGCTTGTGCTGTTTTTCCTGTAGCGCGCTGCTTTTTAGCGCCCAAATTAGTACTACTCGATACACTATTTTCGGTTATCAGACGATACTGACGGTAATACTGATCACAGCATAACGAAACTAAGTAAAACTGGGTTTTTCAGTATGGCAAACACGATGGTGATACTCTGAGCGAGCAGAAACAGGCGCATCCGCCAATCAGCGATCCGCATCGATAACAACGCCTGTACTGCACCGGTTAAGCTGAAAACTCGGAGAACTATGTTTTCATATACGGGGAACATGGCGGTGATAGTCCCATGTGACAGAGACAGGCCCATCATCCAATCAGCGATCAGGAACGATTGCTGCGGCTGTACTCCACTGATTGGGCTGAAAACTTGTGGAAGTATGTTTTCATATACGCGGAACATGATGGTGATAGTACGACGTGACAGAGACAGGCCCATCACCCAATCAGCGATCGGGAAGGATAGCTATGGCCGGAATTACCGGATTGGGATGAGAACTTGGGAGACTACGTTTTCATATGTGGAGAACACGATGTTGATTGTCTGAGATGACATAGACAGGCCCATCAGCCACTCAGCGATCAGGAACGATTGCTGCGGCTGTACATACCGGTTTCGGCTGAAAACGTAGGGGACGACGCTTTCATATACGGGGAAGAAGATGGTGATAGTGTGAAAAGACAGAGACAGGCCCACCACCCAATCAGCGATCGGGAAGGATAGCTATGGCCGTAATTACCGGATTGGGATGAAAACTTGGGAGACGACGTTTTCATATGTGGAGAACACGATGGTGATCGTCTGTGGTGACATAGACAGGCCCATCAGCCAATCAGCGAGTAGCAACGTTATCTACGGTGGCACACACCTGCTTCGACTACAACCTTGAGAATCACGTTTTTGTATATGAGGAACACGATGGTGACACTGCGAAGTGATAGAGACAGGCCTGTCAAGCAGTCAACGATCAGTAAGGTTCATTACGGCCGCTTACTCCCGTTTAGGATGAGAACTTGGGAGACTACGTTTGGGTATGTGGGGAAGAAGATGGTGATGGTTTGAAGCGACAGAAACTGGTGCATCCGCCAATGAGCGTTCACAAAAGCCATTGCAGGCATCGTACGCCCGACGGATTCGAAACAGTGAAGAGATATGTTTCGACGCAAGGTGAACTTGCTGACGGGACTCAACGAAGAACACAAAGAGAATTAGTATTTGAGCATGTGATTAGAAGAAAAAGGTGTGTAAGGTCGGAATATGTGTAGCAAATGAAGGTGCGTATGTAGGTTTGAATGTTTGTATCGTACGAGTGTATGCAGCGTATCATTGGAGGGTGGGAAGTCTGTTGTCGAGGGAGAATATGTGTAGCATAAGCGTGTTGTATCATATATAGATGTGTGTATGGGAACGACAAAAGGTATGTAGACTAGTTAATGAAACGAGGATCAATAAGAAGTAGTGGAAACAGGTCATGGATGGCTATGCGTGCGAGAGTGTTATTTGTTCTTGGGAATCGTATGAAGGTGAGTGAGTGTACGCTTGTGTAGAGTAGGAGTCGGTGTAGGATATGAGTGTGTAGAGTGGGAATGTATGCAGAGAATGGGTGTTATTGTGTATGGATGTGTTCGTGTTTGCGTGTTGGTAGTATATGGTTTGAGTAAAAGGAACGTGTCAATAGTATGCTTTGGTGATAGGTAAATGAGAAAGATAGAGTGGGAGTGAAAGAAAAAAGAAAAGAATGATAATAGTTGATTATAATGAGATGGATTGGGATTGATCGGAAAGGTGATTTGAGTGATTTGGTAGAGATAGGTAGTAATGTGGAAAAATGAGAAGAAGAAGAAGTATGTGGAGAGTATGGATAGTAGATAATAGTGTAAGAGTGTATATACGTGTAAGTGTAGGAGGTGTGTAAGAGTAGATATGTAGATATTGTATGGAGAAGAATGAGTATGTGAAATAGGAATGTTTATAGAAGGAGTATGTAGAGAATAGATGGGTGTAGTGTAAAGTATGAGTGTGTAAGATAGGAGTGTGTGAGAAGTGAGAAAATGGAGTTGAGGAAGGAATAGAGAAAGTTTGAGTAATAAAAATTGAAGAAAAAGATGGATGTTTGTGAGTTGTGTGTGTGTATGTAGAGTATGGATGTTTGTGGTAAATAGAAGTGTATGTGTAGTGTTATTGTGTAAGTATGTGTGAGTGTAAATAGAGAGTAAGTGTAAAAAGTTTGGTTGTGAATAGAGTGTGATTATTGTAGAGTATAAGTGTGTGTAAAGTATAAGTATGTGAGAGTGTAAGTGTGTGTAGAGTGTAAAGTGTGAGTATGTGTGGAGTGTGAGTGTGTGTGGAGTGTAAGTGTAGAGAGTGTGAGTGTGTATAGAGTGTGAGTGTTGTAGAGTGTGAGTGTGTGTAGAGTGTGAGTGTTGTAGAGTGTGAGTATGTGTAGAGTGTGTAGTGTGTGTAGAGTGTGAGTGTGTGTGGAGTGTGAGTGTTGTAGAGTGTGAGTGTGTGTGGAGTGTGAGTGTTGTAGAGTGTGAGTGTGTGTAGAGTGTGAGTGTGTGTGGAGTGTGAGTGTTGTAGGGTTTGAGTGTTGTAGAGTGTGAGTGTTGTATGGTATGAGTGTTGTAGAGTGTGAGGATGTGTATGTGTAGAGTGTGAGTGTGAGTGTGTGTGAGTGTGAGTGTTGTAGTGAGTGTGAGTGTGTGTAGAGTGTGAGTGTTGTAGGGTTTGAGTGTTGTAGAGTGTGAGTGTTGTATGGTATGAGTGTTGTAGAGTGTGAGGATGTGTATAGGGTTTAGGGTTTAGGGTTTAGGGTTTAGGGTTTAGGGTTTAGGGTTT